>JAABNY020000040.1:11169625-11186761 GCA_015164015.2 Brevimyrus niger | reverse complement strand
TAAACAAACCCCCCCCGGCCCCCCCCCCCCAACCCCCCCTGCTCCACCCCCCCTTCCCACCCCTTGTGCTCTCTCTCCCTCCCTCCGTTCCCCCCTCCCGACGCAGTTACCCGGCCAGCCCCTTCTCCGAAGCAGCTTCTCTAACCACTTTCACCCGCATGGCTCCCTGATGCCAGCTCTCTACCCCTGCAGGTCACTTTCAGCCCCCACATACACCGAAGGCTGGAGGCTCTGAGGACCGCGGCGCTCCGCCTTACAGAAAAACAACCACCTTGGAGCAATTCGTTTACCGGTTTTTATTAAAAGACTTCATTTTCTACATTTGGTGTATGGTTTGTAAGCAGTCAAAGCTGGCCACAGTTAACAATTTGAGTGACATTATTCCCGCTAAGTGTAGCCTAAATGGTAAATTACAGACTCTCTTCGAAGGCTCTTGTTGTCGATAGGAGCTTCCTGCCGACCCGCCCAGCAGAACCCGCCCGATTACCAGTGTAAAACCCGAGACCAGAACACACCCTGCAAACGCTGTATCCCTCTGGTGTGAGCAAGTTGTAAAACTCCTTCAACATGAAAGGTAAAAAATAAATAAATAAATTAAGCCTAACACTGGTACAGTACACAGGCATTTCTGAGATATACAGAATTTAGAAAGATGCCACACGCACACAAAATACCATTTTATATGGAGTTTTATAGTAGTTACGCAGTTTCTTTAGGGCTGTTCTAGTGAGAATTTTTGCCCCAGTAACACTATTACATTATACTAACAGAACTAACCCTTCAGCACTGAGTCTATTGCTCATAAGGTAACTTCCGCACTAGTTCTCAGATTTTATACACTGTATTCTGTATCTGCATTAGGTTCTATGTTTCATTATCAAACAGGAAAATATACATATTTACATTTGTGTCAGCAGAACTCTATACCAGCTGCTAAATGAGAGTTCAGACCTCTGATGTTAGAAGGTCACACCCCAGGATGCTGCACCACCCCTTGTGACAAGACCTGGCACCACCTAGTGGCTGCAGTTGGTAATTAAACTAACAATTACATTAAAATATACTAGGATGGCTACTGCCACCTTATTGCCAGTGGTTTTGAACTCATACTCACACTGCATCCTGTCCCACTCCATTCACAGTTTATCCACATACCCCTAAGCACTGTGACAAACGTACAGGTAAAGTTGTTACTCCACAAAGACGTAACAAAGCGCATTTTGGTCGTGGTGCTTCAGGTTGGCGTTTATTTGCAATGCCAAGCAGTGATCCTCCCTTGTAATGTGACAGAGGGGAACGTGCGTCACTGTCGTCGTACATTCTCAGGTGGGGGAGGGGGCATCGTTCAGCAAAGGGAACTATGCCAACATGGTCCTCCGACCTGGCCGGGAGGGGACGGGGGGGAGGGGGGTAATTCTTTGGACAACTGAAATGTGATCGACTGAGGGCAAAGCTGTACATAGAGACAGCCCAAAAGGGCGGCCTCTGGGGCCAGGGGCCGGGCTACAAGCAGGTTATGCACCGTGCAGCCGCTCACACCCAGGCTTATGTTTCCGAGCAGTGCTGAACCGCCGACATGAGCCGGGAAAACATCAGGAACACCCTACTCCATCATCCTCAGTTCTGGATCCAGCGAACACGAGCATCGTCCTACCAGCTAACCACACCAAAGCACTTCCTGTGGTCAGCAGATGAGGTTTCTCCCAACAAAGGTCTTCGTGTTTGGTTTGAAATGCTTACGGCCCCCGTGTCCCCGTGTCTCGCTCGAGGGAGGCCGAAAACGCCACAACGGTATTTGTTTTCTTTTTTAGAATTTGGAAAATTTTGCCGCGTTAGCAGATTTCCTACGGTTTCCGCATATCCTGTGTTACTGAGGTCGGTGCTGAATGAGGGGAAGGAGCCGCACTGTGAACTGAGATACTGTTTCAGTATCCAGCCAGATCTCCAGGGGCTTTCGCTTCCTAAGCAACAAAGTGGCCTCACACGGTCTACTACTCAACACTGAGGGACCAAGACAGTGTCCTGCTTCGCTTAATCCATTAACAGAGTGGGGTTGCTGTAAGAACAACTCATTTCCTGTATTCATATAACAACTTTTTTTTATATATAATATACACACGTATGTGTGTGTATATATATATATAAAAAAAAAACATATAATAGCCCACTTTTGGAATGTTTCCATGATTATGCCTTTTCATTCTGTAGTAAACAGATATGAACTGAATGCACCATGCAAATAACTACATAGCCAAGGCCTGCCCCTATGTCTCTGGACATCAGATAGGCTGCACTAGACCAGATGCATAACTGTCAATATGGTGCCAGAGCCACATCTTACCTTTGGTCCCCTCAGATTTCTCAGCCGCAAGGAAAGAAATATACGCCTACCCAAAAGGGATATGGCTTATTTTACATCAGGGCTATCTGAATTATTAACGCTAATTTGCATCCACTTCCAAAAGTTTAAAAAATATATATATATATATATACATACAACATCAAAGGCAAAGTTCTGGGAAACAATACTCCACAGACATTGGGTTTCCTATACTACAAAAGAAAAAATACAGTTTTGTTTTCAAGCTCAGTATGAATTAGTGCAGAGAAATCATTAAATAAACCAACTGTAAATCTCCTTTCAGAGCGAAATGGAAGCTGCAGACCACAAAAAAATGCTGTCCAGACAGAAAAGTTCATAACTAAGAAATAAAAATGTACCCACATAAACAGATAAAGGGCCAACTTTAATACATTTTTATGTAAAACGTGTCTTTAAATATGGTTTACAACTCCATTTCTAAAAAATTTGGGATGCTGTGTAAAATGTAAATAAAAATAGGATGCAATGATTTGTAAATCATGTAAGCCCATATTTATTTGATAATAGAACACAGACAAGATTTGAATGTTGAAACTGGAATTTTATTGTTTTATGACAAATATATGCTCAATTTGAATTCGATGCAAGAAACACATTTCAAAAAGTTGGGACAGGGGCATGTTTGCCACTGTGTTGCATCACCTCTTCTTTTAACAATACGCTGTAAATTTTTTGGAGCTAAAGAGACCATTTGCTGGAGTTTTGAAAGAGAAATGATGTCCCATTATTGCCTGTTATGGGATTTCAACTGCTCAACAGTTCGGGGTCTCCCTTGTCGTATTTCTTGTTTCATGATGCGGCAAATGTTTTCAGTGGGTGACAGATCTGGACAGCAGGCAGGCCAGTCTAGGACAGATCTGGACAGCAGGCAGGCCAGTCTAGGATCTAGACTTTTCTACTACGGAGCCATGCTGCTGTAATACGTGCAGCATGTGGTTTGGCATCGTCCTGCTGAAATGTGCAAAGGCCTTTTCTGAAAAAGACGTCGTCTGGATGGCAGCATATGTTGCGCCAAAACTTGTATTTATCCTTCAGCACTAACGGTGCCTTCCCAGATGTGCCAGCTACCCAAGCCATGGGCACAAATGCACCCCCATACCATCACGGATGCTGGCTTTTAAACCGTCTTCTAATAAAAAGCTGGATGGTCCCTCTCCTCTTTAGCCCAGGGGAGGCGACGTCCATGATTTCCAACAAGAATTTGAAATTATGATTTGTCAGACCACAGGGCAGTTTTCCATTTTGCCTCAGTCCATCTTAAATGAGCTCGGGCCCAGAGAAGTCAGCGGCGTTTCTGGATCGCGTTTAGCTATGGTTTCTTCTTTGCAGGGCATTTATGGATGCAGCGACAAACTGTCTTCACAGACAGTGGTTTTCGGAAGGTGTTCCTGAGCCCATGCAGTGCTTTCCACTGCAGAATCGTGTCTATTTTTAATGCAGTGCTGCCTAAGTATTGGTTTTTAGCCTTGTCCCATCCATAAAGAGATTACTCTGGATTCCCTGAACCGCTCACTGATACTATGCATTGTAGATGATGAAATTCCCAAATTCCAAAGAACATTATTTTTTAAATTGTTGCACTATTTGGCCACACAGTCTTTTAGAGAGAGGTGAACCTCTCCCCATCTTCACTGTACAGAGACTTTTTATACCCAATCATCTTACTGTGCTGTTGCCAATTAACCTAATTAGTTGATGTTTTGTTTTAGCATTACATGACTTTTCCAGTCGTTTGTTGCCCCTGTCCAAACTTTTCCGGAACTTGTTGCTGGCATCAAATCCAAATATTTGTCATAAAACAATAAAATTTCTATTTCAACATCTGATGTTTGTCTATGATCTATTTTCAGTCAAATACGGGTTTATATTATTTACAAAACATTGCACACTCGTTTTTTTCGTTGCATTTCACACAGCGTCCCAACTGTTTTGGGAATGGAGTTGTAAAAATAATGCGAGAAACAGTAACAAAATTACAGACACACCTAAGACAAAGACACAGCATTTTTCTTTATCAGAATGAGACGTTACACGTGTGACAAAAATCGCTAATCTCTGACAGTGTAATAAAAGCCAATTAAAATACAATATATGCATCACTGTAATGTTTCAACACCGTGACAGATCAGTGATTCAGGACACTCTCCTATGCAGAGGCCTCTCCCTCTCAACTTTTGATTTTTTTTTTTTCCTCCATGTTTGAAAACACAATTTTTTCCCACCTTTTTCAGCTTGCAGACACACACAGATCCAGCTGATATGTAACTAGGGAAATAACTTTCTCTGAAGGCATTATATGCATCTTCTCATCTTCTCCTAGAAGTCCAGAATGCCTTTTTCTCACAGAGGGGAAATATTTTAAAAAATAAGAGTTCCTTGGACATGCAACAATTGGCCCACCAGCAAGTGGTGTTCGTCAGAATAAACTGTAGACTACAACAATGTAGAAACGATGGTCCTCTTCCAAGCTAAACGATGACTGTGTTTTAGCATGATTGCACAAGACTTGTTAGCCTCTTTGAAGTAAGTGATCTTCCCTACAAGAGAAAAAGAAAATTACACTTCTGATGTGTAATACATCTAACAGCATGTAAGGGTGCCTTTTGGAAATGTGGCACAATGCAAGGAACAAAAGTTAATCATCCACTCCTCACATTTAAAACTATTCAGAGTTGGCCTTCGTCCACACAAGAAAGAAGCTTCTTGGCTCTATACCTAGCATGAGCAGTACGACTGAGATCAGTGCAGTTAGTATCGTCTAAGGGAGTGCTTCCCAGCCTGGTCCTCAGGGACCCTCAGACGGTCCACATTTTTGCTCCCTCCCAGCTCCAGTTAAGGAAGCAAAAACATGGACTGTCTGGCTGAGAGGGAGCAAAAACGTGGACTGTGGCTGGGAGCTGAGAGGGAGTCAACCATTTCTACAGATTCAAGTCAGCCACAGATGAAATTAATGAAAATAGAATAAATACTGTGCGCTTAGAGCTTCATGTAGCCCCATTCCACTCATAAAGAGTCATGTGATCTAAGTAACTTACTAATGATCAGGGTATGTTACAACACAAGGAAAATCCTACATTTATATGCACTGACACAATGTGTATAGTGTGTATATGCCTATTCAGTCGATAGTTTATAGTCTCTTCAGGGTCTGAGGTAAACATGTCCTTTGGCTACTCAGTCATTCTGAAATGTTCTGTGTAATTTGAGATGTATAAAATTCTCTCTGCAGTTAATCTTGCAATAAAACTAATCACAAGCACACATAGAACAGCAAGGGAAACCAATGAGCATGAACTTTACCTGGAAGCAATCTCCTTCAAAACAAGTTCTTGCTTTTCTGTGAAAAAGAAGAAAGCAGACATGAGGAGGCATGCAGAGACATGTGCTAATATCCACATACATTCGGAACTGTAAGAATACGAGGTGCATCACAAGGGAACGAGGCCGGCAATCTCTAAACTGGCTCAAAGAAAGAAACAATCAAAACAAAGACATTCCTGAGCAATGGACAGGTTCTAGGTTAACAGAGCAGAATCAGACACTGGGAGGAGCCAGCTGGACAGTGTGAAACATACTGTATGATAGGGCCAAGAATAGGACCAAGGGGGACCTCTAGGACTACAGCAGCGATAAAGCGAATGCGCCCCTCCCCCCCCCCCGCACCAACGTTTCACTTAAACAGCACAGGCCAGGGTCCATGTGACCATCTAGGCTCATCCACTTACAAAAATGCAAGTGAGAAAAAAAGTGAGTATCTCAAAAGAGCTTCTGCGGTTCTGACAGTTTTCCAATTTAGGGAAATAATAAAATGAATGGACACAAAAACAACAATAATAAAAAAAAGGCAGGAAAAAATAGCAAGATGGAAAAAAGAAAAATAGAGGGAAAAAAAACTGTGAAGAGGTTCAAACGAGGGCCAAGATGGACTCAAATAGAAACCCATAAACAAGGCACTGCTTTGCGGTAAAAAGAAAATGTAACCTATTAAATTAAACTTATTGCATTTCAAATACATTGAATTTAATTTCTTGTAACTAAAATGTATAACGGAACACTAATCCAGGCACATCTGCACATGATGACCGAGACGCACCAATTAATTGCAGCCACTAAGGATAAACAAGGAGAAACTTCACAGCACTCAATGCATACATTTAAATGAAAACTGGAGATGGGCTGTGTAACTGGCAGGTTAGCGTAAGGACGTGAGGTCCCAGTGGAACCCCTGTATCCTGCAGCAGATGGTGAGGATTCATTATATGCATCTTGATGCTTAAACCCCCTCCCCCCCCACCTGCATTCCAGTCTGCAATTCAACACCACTGCAAGCAGCACCCCTTCCTGGCTTTACCTTTTTCTTAGCCTGTAACAGCTCCTGGTAGGCACTGGACCGGATGAAGCGACTATAGGAATCGCTCTTCATCAGTTTGTAAATGTGCTCCTGCAGGAGAAGAGGACAGTGGCGGCATGTGAGACGCAGTGGACCACGCGGGCTGAGCTCCACTGGCATGTGACCTGCAGGAGGTTTGACCGTCTGGCATGGCTTCCTCCACTCACTTATGGATCATTTATGTGCCTAGAAGACTCACAAGATGCAGAAGTGGGTGGCAAGGACCACGTATGCAAAGAACCTGGACTAGTGGCCGGCCAACCGGAAAGAGGGTCGCTGCGACGTGCAAAATGCCAGTCGCTGAAATTCCGTAGCCTAGCGGTCGAAAAAATTTCGACTTAACCCAAATAAATATTCGGTTTTATGTGCAAGATGTATGAATGGGAAACTGAGCATTATTTACATCACTTTAGCTGAGACAAGCAATCTGTATAACATGACCTAAGAGCTGTGATGGGCTGGCGCTCCATCTGTAGCCTTTGGGACAAGCCCTGGATTCCCCGCAGCCCTGAATCGGACAAGCGGTTACAGAAGATAGATGGACGGATTGTGGGGCCACACCTTCCTACTCCTCAACGTCCACCAGCCCGTCTCACCTGAGCATCTTCGAAGGTGTAACGTCCAGGGTCCTTCACGTTCTGCGTGGTCTTGTCATAGCTCTTGGAGTCCACGTTGATGGCACTGGGAGCTCCGGGCGCAAGAAACTCCTGCCAGATCTCCTCAACCCGGGTGGGGACCTCCCGAATGGGCCTCCGCTTCAAGTCCTGGACGGCCAGCCAGAACCTAGTATGACATGTAACCCCCCCAAGTCAATGAGTGTGTGTGGAAACTCCACAGAACCCCATGTTTTCTGTTTATTCAAAATCGATGAGTTGCATCGACGACAAAACGAACTCTCTGGAGGTCTTTTCCCTAAAAATCTGCCTGCATTACCAATTACAGAAACACACTATCCTTTCCAGCACAACAATCACCCATATTGGCAAAATGTTTATCTCTTGTTGTAGAGTCTGTAAAGTCTGTAAATGGCTTCACTACAATTTACAGTTTCTAAAGCAAATTGCATTTCAGGTTCTTGTATGTAAAAAAAAAAGTGCTACACACCTCATGGTTTATAGGAGCTGACAAAGTGCTTGTGTTGACCTTCATAAGTTATCACACTGACTAATCTAACTGCATGCATTAAATGCAATTTGGACATGTGTCCTTCATATTTACCCATTACAGTCAAAATTTGTGGAGCTATAAATCTGTTTTATTGAGTCACCAATTCATAAGAAAATATGAATGATGAAAATATGCTATTATCAAGCTTAATCAGAAATCCATTTTTCAAACTGACTTTATAGACTAACACTGACAATTACAACAACATTACTCATAATGGCCATAAGAGGGAGCCACAGAGTTAGCTACATTCAGTGCAATCAGAATTTGCATGTTATGCCATAACACATGATTGTGTGACATGATGTTTAATTTCACTTTGTACATTCTATTGATTTTATTAAGACGATTTTCCCCCTAAGCAAGAGTCACTGTTTTTCTCTATCATCAATCAAGTGTAAAAAATCAATAAGAAACCATCCCAACTGGCCAAACCTCTAGTGGCAGCATAAGGCTGTCGAGTGAAATTAGAAAGACTCAAACAAAGGCCCGATGTACTTGACTGAGTGTTACAAAGAAAATAAAAACTCTGGAAGCGTAAAATCAGGACCCTTTTCTGTTACAACAGAATGCACAAGTCCAGGTTAAGGTTGACTTTTCATTTTTAACAATATACATTCCACTGTAATTTAAAGTTAACATATTACAAGTATCTGGCACATTTTCAACATATAATGAATAAATGTAAATTATATGATGTATATAAAAATAAACATTGTTAAATATACTTAATTCATATTAACAGAATGTTCATCTGATTATAAAATTGACTAGATTCTGCATATTAAAATATTAATGTACAATATTCAGTAACTAATGCTGATTCGTAGAGTGCATATATATTCGTATACATATATGTTTATGTAAACCATTTGTGTAAAATGGCTTTCGCGGTGTTTTCCTCCACAGAAACCGCAGCTCTGAGCCGTAGCACCAATTCCCGCCCGAGACTTGCCTCAGGTTTTCCGAGCTGAATTCCGACTCCAGGAACTTGAGGAACTGTTCCCGGCCCACCGGGTCCTTCAGTACCTCGTTGATCCCGAAGGTCCATCTTTTCACTCTCTGCTGACTTGGCTCCTTGCTGCAGATGGTAAAAGGCGCCGGGCATCAGCACCACACAGCGCTACGGACGACTGGGTCGCGCCATTAGGCCTGCTATTTGTTCTTCAATGCTGGGACTTTGCCCACGAGACAATATTTACCCCATTTAGCGGTGGACTATGGACCCTGTCAACCACCATTAAAAGAGAAATGCATTTTAGGCTCTTTATTTGAACATTATTTCCACTCTTCCGCACTGATGGAAGCAGCAATGAGCGGACGAGCATCTGAATGACTCCCCCCGAACTATACAAACAGAACCGTGCACCCAAGCTTCTCTGCTGCATTCACTATAGCAGTTTAAGATGCTCCTATGATTATCGAACATGTGCTTTAAAAGCAATAAAGTCTAAGTGACCAGAAACGTCTGGCTGAGCCAGAGAAAAACAAACAAAGTTTTATGGACCTTTTTCTGAACTATAATCTGAGGCTCTCCATGCAGCCACTCGGACAAAGCTACTCTTTGGAGCATCGAAATATTCGTCGAAATCTTTTTTTTTTCCACCTTGGGATTATTCTGCATGGCAAGTTGCTTAATGTAATAAAAAATGACATCGTCAGAGAGATCAGCAGATACACCAGAAGATCAGCAATATAGTTTTCATGAGACATTAATATCAGACTGACACTACAAAACCATCAGTTTACAGCAGGTTTACTCATTTAAATTGATTGATAATTATTAATAAATCAGAAGCGCATTCGGTCTGTGAGACCACAGAGCGTCTTCACCTGGCTTCCAGCTCCCATAATGTCGTGTCATCCGAGATCCAGGGGTTGGAGGGTTCTGGTGGCGTCAGGAACGGGTCGTACTCAATGTACTGCTCAGTGTAGCTTAACAAGCTAAGAGGGACAAAAAAAAACAAGTGATGGATTTGTTGCTACCCAGACTTATACGGATGAATGCTAAATGTTTACAAAGTTTGTGGGAAATCTATACAAAGGGTAACCACAGGCCTCTTATACAGATTGTATTTCCTACTGGAAGGGATTTATTTTGGATTTAAATATCGCAATGCCCCTTCTTGGCCTACAGTATGGATTTGCCTGACTTACTTCAATACCAATATTTCATGTTATCAGTCCACACTGAGCCCCCCGCCCGGTCCCTGCTCACTGCCAAGCTGCGGAGCTCGGTGTTCCTGCTCATGCAGGCAAACCACTTAGTCCCTTTAGCAGCTCCTCAGCCGGGGCAGGTAAACTTCATCCAAGCGTCCGGCGCATCGCCATATTGGCACCGAGCCGGGACCACGCCGGCCGACCTCTGCTCCCCAAATGGAAACCCATGATGCAAACGCACATTCGCTCCTAGAAGATTGCATGGATTTTTTTTTTCTTTTTTAAGAAAGCGGCAATTTCCAGCAGTCCCATGTCACGTTGTAGGGCCAGGTCTACGTCTCCAGGTGCCCAAGGCAAATCTTCATGTAAGAGTACACACTATGATGATCGTTTAACTTCCTCCACAACGCGAGTAATTCTGGGGACTTAAGTAACTGCTTGGTCTACAGTCAAAGCCAGCTCTGCCATGCTGCAAGGATTTATGATTTTCACGGCCTGAGGGACCCACGTGGCCTTGCACGCGCATCCTGGGGTTCACTCCCACGCATCTCTGGGAGCTTTCCTAGGCTCTTACCGCCGAAGGCCCATCAGGGATCCAGACAACTTCATCAGGCTCCCACACGCTGCCGAGCCGAATTTAATTTCCACGCAGTTACAGACGAAGCCACCCTTCCAAATGGAAAGCCCCCACCCGGCTGTGCCTCCCCCCGTCTGCGAATCCCCACGCGGGTCACTCCATTTTTTTTTTGCAGATGTTTCACCACCAGTAAAACATGAAACTCTCCTTCCTCTCAAAGTTCTGGCAGAAACAATGTCAAAGGGAATTGACGTGCTGGCAATGAACAAGCCCCTTCACACAATGTCCGCCCCCCGCCCCGAGGGCCTGTGTTCACGCCATACTCATAATCACGGCCTAATCCTTGTTAAAGCCATGTTTTGGTGATGTACATCTGTATATATTTACGGAGATGGATGGAGGAATTATGTAGGGTGGGGAATAAGCAAATTAGTGTGTGTCTCTAAATACCCCACAGGATTTATTAGCGTAGACATATCTGAAGACGTATCTGAAGTCACTGAAGTCGAGAGTTTTGCCCGAGGTTGGAGAGGAGTGAAAGTCCGGCTAAATGAGCCCCTCAAAGGGCTGGCCTGCGATAGTTAATGGTGTCGTCGCACATTAATGGGGATGGGAGACTCACCTCTCCGCAACTTTGGACATTTTCAATCGATGCCTGTCCAGCTGGACTTGCCAGAAGTGAATCTGAAAGGCGAGACGAGGCAGTGGAGTCAGGCCACTTTCCAGCGGCACGCCGGGACCCCCAGCACAGACTAACAGTTTACGGCGGTGTTTCCGAATCCGGCCCTCGGTGACTGCTGGGCAGTCTGTGTTTTCACTGCCTCCCTAGCAAAAATGAGCACTGTCGAGGGGGGGGAACCTTGGCGGGGTGGTCAAAAACATGGACCGTCTGTGGGTCTGCAAGAACCGGGCTGGGAAACACTGGGTGGTGGGGGGGGGGGGAGTGATCAGCACTGATGGGCCGTCTGCTACAGCCCACTTTATTTGAACGTTATTCAATGGGTGGTGGTAGCAGCGGGGGGGCTGGCGACTCGTGACTCGTGTTTGTGGTCCGCTGGGCCACTGGAGCGCGTCACACGCCTACCTTGTCGTGCAGCTCTTCCTCTGTCGGCTGCTTGGCCTCCGGCGCGGGAGTGTGGGTGGGGCTGTGACTGCGCACGTCGTTCTGGAGCCCGTACACCGACTGCGTGGTCGTTCCGGACAAAGACAGCGCGGTGAGCTGGCTGGGAGGCCGCACTCACGGCTCCCTACATCCCGCACGCGTGTATTTCTGTCCCCCCCCTTCCGCTCCCTGAGGCGAGTCAGACTCCCGGCCCACCCACCCGCAAACCCCTGGTTGGCGACGGTCTGCCCACCTTTCTTGTTTTGTGCGGCTGTTTCATTCTCGAGGACTTCTTGATGTCGGCTTCTGTTGTGTTTACGCAGCCAGGCTGAGGCGAGAGGAGAAAAGCGTCGTTACCGGCAGAATTAAACACCAAAAAGGCACATTAAGCTAGTTTCAGCTCTTTGAAGTTTCGAGAATTTCCTCTGAACATGCACATATTTATTACTTGTGTGTTTACTCGTTCTTATATTGCACTTGTTTCGTCTGTTCTCGCACTGCTGTTCCTCTTATCCCCTAACATCCTATTCAGCAGTGCATTATGGGAGGGTCTGATCTAACCGGCATGAATCCAGTGAGTACAGCGGGGAGAGAGCGGCTTAGCTGTAGCTCCGCTTGGCGGGCAGTGAAACAGCCGGGGCGTGGCGAAGCCAAGGTGTGCGTGACAGCGGGGGGGAGGGGTAATAACGAGAGAGTGCTCATGCACAGCACACATCTCACCCCGGTAAGGACATGCTGGAAGATTCAACGGGGGGATGGGACACAATGGGAAGCAGCGGAGGGTTATAACCTTCAGCCAATTTCCAAATAAAAATTACCAGGCATAACAGAGCAAACATTAACACGGGTTTAGTACTCTGCTAAGCTGTACTCAGGTGGTTACTGCTGTCATGCCTGTTTGCATCATGGGAGTGTCTGATCTGTCTTAATGACCGCGCATAGCAGCATTAAGGTAATTCTGTTTAGTACGCTGCCTTACTGAGGCAGAGCTTTCTCAGAACTATTTGTTTACCGACTGACAATAATTTGAAATCCAGCAATTCATTATTGTCCTCTGTAGAGGACAGTACGTTTCTGCTCATATCTCTCACACTACGCATACTTCAAGTTCCCCTGTTCCTTTAAGATGACATCACCTTTGAGGGGGTGTCACCTTGCCAACTTCCTCTTTGCGTCTAATCAAAATTTTAATCAATATAAAAAAAAAAAATGTTAAAAATAAACTTTTTTCCCCCTGGATCTCAGGAGCATATAAATGCAAATAAACGTCACGGTTGCCACGGCACCTGATTCATGCTCAGGAAGACTGTGTGCAGCCATGTTATCCTATGCATACTATGAGAAGCCTTTGATCTAGTCACTGAAAATGAAATTCACTCACATTCGGTACTAAGTGTAATACAGCGAGACCCTTGTGGACATGGTCTAATTTATCCCGTGCTCTCCTGCTGTTCAGTACAGTGCATTCTGAGTAATTATTTAAAGTCTCCTGTCGCTGTCATGCGTGCTCCTGTGTACAGACAGACCCTGTCCCTTCTGATATTTCGCTCTGATCCTGCTTCATATGCACTGGATCTGGCCACTGCACCAACCACCACCCGGTTAAATGCAAAGGACTGTAGCCAAATGGTCACTGGTTTGGGTCACTGGATGAGCCTTACTGATATCCCCTCGGGAACCTTCAGACAGTCCAAATTTTTTTGCTCTCTCCTAGCTGCCTGTGGACTGTCTGCATAGCTGGAAGCTGGGAGGGAGCAAAAATGGGGACTGTCTGAGGTTCCTCAGGACCGGGTTGAAAAACACAGCCCTAGAGCAAAGTCCAGTAAAGATCCAGGCTGGTCCGAGAGTGTAACATGCCTCTCCAGACATCTAGCGCAGAGATGATAACTTTCATATTTGCCCCCATGATGAACCCATAGAGCAGGTCTCTTCAAATCTGGACCTTCCAAATCCATGCTGTGTTTTCAGGTCTCTCATGTAATTAGTAATTAATAATTAGTGACTCTGATTGTGCACACAGGCTTCACACCTGGCTCACAGGTAAAGGAAGGCTAGAAAAACAGCAGTGCTTGGACCTCGAGCACCGGGATTGGAATGGCCCAGCCATAAAGTAGGACAGAACAGCAAAGCTTTCAAAGGGCTCAGACCAACTAGGTTACTACACTAATTCTGTAGGAGCCTTCCACTGTTCAGCAATCCTAGGGGGCGCTGTGTAGCTCAGTGGGTTAGGCCATTGTGCCTGTGAGCAGGTCATCGGTTCAAACCCCAGGGCTGGAAGAGTGATTTAACCATGAATGAGGCCTATAACCCCAATCGCTTTAAGAAATGAACATTGCTTTGGATAAAAATATCTGCTGAAAGAGTAAATTTAATCCTAGATAGTAAGTAAACCCTTCATCACTAAGTAAATCACAGGAAGAAAATGCTTCTTTGACTTATATTCTATTTTATTAAACGTTATAGCCATTCCTATTGCAATACATGTTGGTTATTACATCCGGTGGATCTAGGCAGACATTAACAGACTTATTTTTTCTTAATATGTTTCCTAATATAACCATTCAGGTGGAAGATCCATTAGGTGCAGATGGAAGTTCGGCGATAAAATATTCATTACAAACAGGATACATCCTCAGTATTTTCATTATGTGGAAAGTTAATTAAACAGAGCTGAGCAAAAAATAATCATAATAAAAATAAAATCTCCACACTTTTCCACATAAGCAGACATCAACAGTAAGATTCCTGCATGTCCGTGCAGTGAGCTTCATAACATTATTCAGATTTAATTGCACAGAGGTACCAGCTTTTAATTCAGCTGTTTTACGCCGAGGAGAAATAAAAAGTTAAAAACATTAATGAGGAAGTCAGAAAGTGTCTTTGGGGGGAGTAGGAAATAATAACCATTCAGTTTGAAGGCATGAAGACGTTTCAGAAGACTGCAAAGTGGATCCCTCCAATCAATAGGCGGGTCACTTTTAAACACTAAGGATAATTAACCACAGATAACCAAGGAGACCCAACTCTGTAATCACCCCACACAAACCGATTATGTATAATCTGTTATGCTCTGGCTCCAAATCCCTCATTTACATGACATCCACATAGGAATTTTAATAATGTTAACCGTGCACGTTCACAGAGATACCAGGTGATACAAAAACGCACGTATTTCAGCTGCCCAGAACGAGGTGTGGGTGCAGAGACCTGAGACTGCCATCGCCTACTTCCCAGCTCTGAAATGCAGCAGCTCGTGGGCTATAATGAGATCCAACTTCAAACGGCGGCCTTCTATTTAGTTTGTATGTACGGACTGATATATTCATAGATTCATGTATATACTCGGGGTAGCGGAATATTTGCCGCAGAGGAATGTAAACGCGACGTAGGGAAGCTGCAATATATTTTGATCGGCGTCGAGCAAGAGCGAGTCCAGAATAAATTATGGAAGTTGACCGAGAAGCCTGGAGCAGCGTGCTAACACTGCAGGACAGTTATCCAGGAAGATCAGGGATGGTCACACGGGTGTGATACAGCACAGTACCTGCTGGATTGGGCCATTCGCCCTTTTGGAAGGTGAAGGACCAAAAAAAAAAGAGGAAGAGAGAGAGAGAGAGAGACCTTCCCTCCGGTTCTGTGGCCCAAGAAATCAAGGGCCTCCCTTCTGCCATGGGGCTGTAAACCTGTTTACTTACTACTCAGGAGATGCTTTCATCTAAAGCAACATTTATTTTTGAGAAAGCAGGGTCAGATTGTTACTGGAGCAATCCGAGGTGAAGGGCCCAACTGATTTGAACCAGTGACCTTCTGATCAAAGGCACAGGGTCCCAACCTACTGAGTCACACACCACTAGCTGCCACAGCATTACTGATTCTAAAGAGAGACCTGGGTATCACGTGAAAAGAGGCTGTGATTCGCATCGTCAGATCAGCAAAAGTAATCATACGGATCACACAAGCTGGTGAGACATCACCGACTGGGCGGTGCAGACTTGGGATGCCTTCGGCCGTCCAAAACACTGTCCCCCTCCGAGCACTAACGAGCTAATGAACGAGGATGGCTGGGAAACTGACAAGGACACAACACACCGGAAAACAGACCCCTACCCCTTAGCGTTCAGCACCAGAACATCATAAGGGAGCTGAGGAATGATGGATGTCTGCAATGTGTAGGCAGCCCACAGGTTCTGACACTGAAGGATTATACCAATTACCCCAGAGTCATGGGGGGGGGGGTGTTGGTCGAAGGGGACCAGAACTGATCCATTGATTGATCATTAAGCATCACTTAAGGCTTTGGCCTTAATGCCTTAATGGGCAAATTAGAAATCAAATGTTTTGTTGCTAAGACGGAGCTCAACTTTCCCCAGTAAATGGAAGGGCACAGCCCCCACTTTCCTTCCGAGCCGTCCCCCGAAACGCTCCGGGTCCATATACAGGCATGCGGCGCCTTTCCCCGCCTGGCTGTGAAAGGACGGATCGGCGTGGCAGAAACTGATAATGTGTAGCGCAGCTGGAGGAATGAATCAATGTGCGGCTGCGCAGTCCTACAAGCACAAGGGTTTGCCGAAAAGGGGGGCGTGGCGAGTCTGCAGCGAGCGAACACAGGATCATGCGCACACACCAACACGCATGCAATCACATACACGCACTACATGGACAAACGTATTGGGACACGCCTTAATCATTGAATTCCAGTGTTTCATTCAGATCCATTGGCACGGGTGTATAAAATGAAGCACCCAGACATGCAGTCAGGCTTACAAATATTTCTGAAAGAATGGGTCATCCTGAAGAGCTCAGAGAATTCAAGCGTAATGTTGTCATAGGCTGCAATAGGCTGGCCCCCTGTCCAGGGTTGTTCCCTGCCTCGTGCCCGTTGCTTCCGGGACAGGCTCCGGACCCCCCGCGACCCAGTAGGACAAGCCGTTTGGAAAATGGATGGATGGATGTTGTCATAGGAACGATGCAACCTTCGCAATAAGTCAGTTTGTGAAATTTCTCCCCCGCTAGATATTCCACAGTCAGCTGCAAGTGGTATTACTGCAAAGTGGAAGCTTTAGGAACGACAGAAACTCAGCCACAAAGTGGGGCAGACCATGTACAGTAACAGAGCAGGGTCACCGAGTGCTGAGGAGCATAGTGCATAAAAGTCGCTTAATGCTCTGTTGACTCAATAACTGCATAATTCCAAACTACCTCTAACATTAACTCCCGCATAGAAATTATGCTCCAGGAGCTTCATGGAATGGGCTTCAGTGGCTGAGCAGCTGCATGCAAGCCTCACATCACAAAGTGCAGTGCCGAGCTTCAGATGGAGTGGAGCAGTGGAAACGTGTTCTGTGGAGTGAGGAATC
>JAABNY020000040.1:11131914-11157354 GCA_015164015.2 Brevimyrus niger | reverse complement strand
GACAGGGGGCATATAGACAGGGGGCAGAGAGAGATGGGGGGATACAGACAGGGGGCATATAGACAGGGGGCAGAGAGGGATGGGGGGATACAGACAGGGGGCATATAGACAGGGGGCAGAGAGAGACGGGGGGATGTAGAAAGGGGGCAGAGAGAGATGGGGGACATGAAAAAGTGTCACACGATGATGGGAGAACAAAGACAAACAAACTGTGTGTGTGTGTGAGTGAGAGCGCTACAAGGGCAGCAGCGGACATCGTCAGCCAGCGCAATCAAGCACACCCTGGGCATCCTTACTACCGCCGTGGCATTTGGAGGGCGCCATCACGCTCCGCTCCGCATGCCAGGTGGGGGCGTGAAGCCGAGACCTCATCCTAAACCCATTAAAGGCCGGCCTCCCTCCGACACCCAGCTGCCCCAGCCAATCCCGCAGCACCCTGCAGCCGACGCCTTTAATCCGCGCCGCTTATGGATTCACCGAGACGCTTATGGGCTTCGCCGGAGCGGGCCAGGTGGAGCACCGTGCCGGAGGTAGCGGGAGCCAGGCCGCTGGCCAAGTGCAGCACGTCGCAGGGAGATGCGACAGTCACATTCACTCTCAGCGTGGGGTTCCACAGCGCCTCTGAAGGTCATGTAGTAAATGGTAAATGCTAAATGGACTGCATTTATATAGCGCTTTTAACCAAAGTGCTTTACACTATGCCTCACATTCACCCATTCATACAATGGTGGCAGAGGCTACCATGCAAGGTGCCTACCAGCTCACCGGGAGCAATTTTTGGGGTTCAGTGTCTTGCTCAAGGACACTTCGATGGGGACAGGAGGACCCGGGGCTCGAACCTGCAACCCTCCTGTGCCACCATGTAGTGTACTGTCACGTAATTATCAAGACTGCATTCATATCTTTTTTGGGTGGAATGTACCTTTAATTGCGTGTCTTATGGGTGGAGTGGTGGTTCTGAAGCTGAGAAGGTTGCTGGTTCAAATCCTATGAATGCCAGAAGTGATTCTACCCCATCGGGCCCTTGAGCGAGGTCCTTAACCTGCAATTGCTTCATCCTGGGTATGATGTTAATCTACATCCAGCCCTATAAGAAGGTCCTACAACATACAGGGAATAATTTGGGGGTTGGGTGCAGGATTGACACTCCAGCCACCGGGAAAAAACCTCACACTGGTCCATTGGACTAGTGTGGTGCTGAGGTACCACCTGCCACAGGGCTGCACTCAGGTTCTCATCCCTGAGATGGTTTGTGGTCTGGGGGGTGCAGCAGCGTACTTACCTCTACCGCATTAATGTATATGGGGTGGAGGGAGACGCGGGGGAGGGACAGGAACCACGGGATGACCGGAGGAGGGGTGTTCCGAGAGCCCGGAGCTGGCTGCCAACCCAAACACCCTCCAGAACGCATCATCCAAAGTCTGGAGTGAGCGGAGCCTTGAAAGCCTCAGGGGGCGGGACTAGCCGGCAAACACCGTGACAGCTGACCAGGCGGGAGAGGGACACCCGCACCATAATAGCCCTCAGGCTGTCTGCACGTCACTCCAGGTCATTAACTCTCCTGGGCGGTCATGTCTCCCAAATCCACTGGGTCTGCCCCCTATTAATTCCAGGCAGTCCTGACCGGACCTGAGACCACGCTCCAGTCAGCGAGGAAGAGCAGATAAAAATACCTGTCATGGTGTCACTTCCACAAAGTTTTTTTTTTTTATTGTTTAAAAGAGTTCAACAGGCATATGAAGCACTGCAAAAAATACCCTGACAAAAAAAAAAAAATCTAAAATATCACCTCAATAAAAACAGCAGCAGGCATGAAAGGCTGTCTCTCTGGAGGCAGGAGAGAATGTGCGTGTCAGATAAATGTGTTGGCCGTAATGGCAGCTAGCGGGTGAGATTATATTCCACTTTAGGATGGAGAAACGTGCTGTTGTTCTGAGGATCGTTTGTACATCCTGCAGAGGTTTGAAGGCTCTGATCGCACTGCAGATCTTCTTTAGGCAAGATATAAGCACAGAGTAATTAGCTGAATTACATAATATAGGAGATGTATTATCTGGAAACTAAAAAATAAACATAACCTCACTGGAATGTCTCACCCCTGCACACTCTGCCTTACATTTTAAAGTATTTTTTGCTCATTTATGAAATATGTCATCGCCGGGCCTTTTCCCTTTCGCGACGACACTGAGTCATTATGCCTGCATGTGACTAATCGGGCGACGGGACAGCAATCCGCCTGCACGGGCCTTAGGGCGGAGGGTCAGTCCCCCGACCTTGTCCAACCAGAGCCTTTGCTCACAAACACCTACTGCCCCCCCCTTACTTTTTACATAAGGGTGGGGCTTTAGGGACGCCAAAATAAAGTCATTCCAGTTCCCTCCTAGCCTCAGTACAAACAAGTTCAAGGTGTGACCTGGTCATAGGTCGCAGTGCCATTCTCACGGAAAAGGTCATTCCTGTCCCCCTCGCTGAAGCACGGCCTGATATCCCCTGATATGGCAACGGCCCCCCAGGCAGCGCACGGGGGGGGGGACTCTGGCTCCCTCGCTGCACTGCTCCACCCCCGATTCCCTCCAGAGTAACTACAGGACCTCAGGGGCCTGTCTCATGCAATGTCCTCAAAATGGAGAGTACCACCCCCCCCATCCCCCCCGCAGATAAGGAGTTTGGCGACAGCACCTGGTACAGAGGGGGGACCAGGGACAGGTCGCTTATCAACGGCTGCCGCCTCTGCTCAGTCAGTCAATCACGACACCACAGTAACCAAAGTCCTGTAACGTAGAACCAGAAAAACTAGATCTGCTGGGCCTGCACGGGGATCTCCTTCAGCACCGGTGGCTGTACGCAGCATACAGCGAGCTCACAAACGTTACTAGTGCAGGTCTCCAGGATGACTAATCTTACTAGTGTCTCATCACACTGCAGTAACCAAAGTCACAGCCCCGTAACATAGAGCCAGAAAACTAGACCTGTTGGACCTGCGTGAAGATTCTCTCCAACATTGGCGGCCATAGCCCAAATGTTACTAATGCAGGTGTCCAGGATGACTAATCTTACTAGTGTTGCATCTCTAGGATGACTAAAAATTATATACAATATCTGAAAAACTGCTGCCCCCAAAACCATGCATCTGAAATGATCAGAGGGTGTCCTACCTTGATCCTCGATGCTCAGGTTTTTGATCATCCACTGCACTATATCTGACCCTGGAAGACAAAATATTAAATATTAAAGTGGCAAATAAACATCTTCAGACGTGCAAGCACACAGACGCAGACACACTCCCGATCTGCGAATGCTGGAACGTTCATTGCGGGCCCCCCCAGCTAGAACGTCCTGTCCGCAGATGCAGGGCACGCCTGACACTGTGGGATCGGACACTGTTTTTCACAAGGCTGATGTGCCGGGGAAGATGAAGAGGATAATGGTGGGTGGGCGGGGGGGGGGGGACACGCACGTCAAACCGACCGCGGCGTCGCCTGAATCCACAGCCGTCATTCAGACCGACACTGGGATCAGAGCTCAGCATGGAAGGCTCACGTTCCAGAACAAATGAAGAATTTGACGGGAGGACAGCATGTCCTGGACCTGGATCAGACGTGGCGGAACACCTCAGCTGACGCTCGAAATAAATACAGCCATTGAATGTCTTTAGGGGGCGCTGTGTGGTTCAGTCAGTTAGGCCTCCGTGCTTGTGATTGGAAGGTCGCGGGTTCCGATCCCTTGCTTGGCAAAGTAGCAACGTCTCTCTTGGGCCCTTCAGCAAGGCCCTAAAGTCCCAAAAAAATTCTCCGGGGGGCCAGATAAATGGCTGACCAGGAAGCCGAATATCGCTCTCAGCTGGGACTGCATGCATCTTAAAATGAAGACCATGATGGGATATTCAGAAACTGACATAATGAAATTTACCTAAACAAATAAAGCTTCACTTTACGTTTCAAAACCGATGATTTCGGGTATTAATTTTTTTGTCTTGCCGATCTTTAGTTTCTTCGTTCACCTGAAGGTTACAGTTCCTCACGAAGCGGAAGACTCCCCCCCGAGCGGCACAGTGAGAGGCGCCAGGCCCACCGCTACCTGCCGCCCGCGCATCACAGTGCCGTCACACACCAGGCGACACCAGCTGTTTCCGCCGGCTAAATTTATACTCTTTTAATTATCACTTCGTCTCCACCCGCTTCGGGGATGGGGCAGGCCGGGGGGGCTGGGGGGGAGGTACAGAGCTGAGGAACTCATTTCGCCTAGTCCCTCTTCCTGACAATTTGCCGCCGTCTCGGATAATTCTCCCTGGGAGTAAAGCTGCAACGGCAGGAGGGGCTGCTCCCGGGGTCCTCGCGAGGGTGTCCGCGTCCGCCTGTCCAAAAACCGCCATCAAGCCGCACGGTGCCACTGAACTCCGGTGACCCACTTTTGGAATGACGCAGCGGCCCACAAGACACTTTCTCCGGGTCTGCTCAGTGTTAAAAAAATAAAAATAAATTAGGGAAATATAGAAGGAAGCAATAAGCGAAATCCATCTTTCATGAGCACTGATGCAGCGCAGGGGGGAGAAACCGCAGCATCTCTGGGGGGCACCCGGCAGGCGACACGCTTGATGTGATGCCAGTCCAATAAGCAATAAGGCAAGATCTGGGAATCTGATCTGGGAATTCTGTAATTCACCAGGAGAATCGTTTAACAAGTACAGAGGGGGTGAATGAGAAAGGGCATTTAAAACCACTGTGTGTAGCTTAATACAGTGCTGTGCTAAAGTCTTAGGAAGTTATTTATATGGGCAGTGAGTGTATATCTGCTCAGAACAAAAACGCAATTTAACATTAGTACATACACAAATGAACAGTAGTGCAATAAAAACCAACAAGAATTTCTTCTATTCTCCAAAAAAAGTTGCTGATATGGTTGCTGATATGCGGATGGTTAGATGAACACCCCTTCAGTTCCCAAACCTCTCCTCAGCCATTCCATGTATTCCTTAAATGTCACCAAAAGCTCTCCTAATTAATTAATTAGCTTGAAAGAGTCAATAAGGCATTGATTAACTATACAAGGTGCTCTATATCAAACACACAAGTGTATTGGATGGTGGTTGCAAATACTGGGGTGACTCTAGGAAAGGTTTTGAAATGGCTACACTGACACGCTTTGACAGACATAATATCATAGTTTTACCCCAACACAAAGATCATTTAAAGAACTTTCTTTTGCCTTAGGCTTTTTGCACAGTGCTGTATATAACTTACTATCGATATTCTACAGTTCAGCTAACATCTAATAGAAACCAGAAACCTTAATGTTGCACTTTCCGTTGATTTCAACTGCAGTCTTATTGGATTCTTGCTTTGTTGGTCGATGTGTGGCTCTTGTTTCAAAACTGCTTACGCTCATTCATTTGAAGCTCAGCCTTGATGCACTTATGCCTAAAAGATTTCTTAACGGCACGTTCACAACGTGCTGTTTGCCTCACTTGTACATCACTCTGGACAACAGGATCTGCCAAGTAAAAATGAGTGTAAATCTGTTCACATTTTACTGAAGCAATCCAGTCACCAGGGTAAAGAATACAAGCACAAGGTTGTTTCCGAGGTTCCGAAAGGATAAACGCAAGCAGTATGGTGCCCAGGTACCCTACTTGGGGTGTTAATGAAAAACAGAACTTTGAAGTAACCGCGATGACACTGGAACACAGACGGCGGGCAGCTGCGATAAGGGAAACTGGGGGAGAACCAAAGGCAGGCACACAGCTGGAACAGCAGGGGGCGACACTGCCCTCTTCTGAGGTCATCACAGCAAATCACTGTTACACTGGCTAATAGCATCACCCGCAGTGATCCGGGCGGAGTGGCGTCTCACTGGGCAGCACTGCGGCTCAAGGACTCGGTGCTACCCTCCTCTAACACGAGCTTAACCAGGGGTGTTTAAACTGTGGGGCGAGGAAAAGTTTATTATATCGGTTCAGTGTGTGCGTGTGTCTGTGTGTGCGTGTGTCTGTGTGTGTGTGTGTCTGTGTGTGTGTGTCTGTGTGCGTGTGTCTGTGTGTGTGTGTGTCTGTGTGTGTGTGTCTGTGTGTGTGTGTGTGTGTGTGTGTGTGTGTGTGTGTGTGTGTGTGTGTGTGTGTGTGTGTGTGTGTGCGTGTGTGTGCGTGTGTGTGTCTGTGTGTGTGTGTGTGAGTGTGCCCGAGGGGGATCCAGCCAATAAAAGTCTGAATATCACTGATCTAGAACTCAACAGGACCCCCCCCCCCCATCCCACCGAAGGGCTGCAGCTCAGCATCCAAATTTACGTGATGCTTCGCTTCATTTTTCCAAATTATTCGTTACATTTATTAAGTTTATTTCATTACCGATGTTTCCTAACGTGTTTATTGTCTTTTTATTTCTGTTATCCTTTGTTGTATTTATTTCTGTGCTACTGGACAAAAAAAATAAATTCCCCAGACAGGGATCGATAAAGTTCTCCTATCTTATTGCACCTTATCTTATCAGACTGGAAGTCTTAATCCCGAGAACAACAGGAGGACTGCCGAGCCTGGGAGCACCTTACAGCAAACTCCACAGTCAGAAACGGTATGTGGATGTGAGTGTGTGTGTCTCTGGTCCAGATGTACCTCATTTTTGTGGGAACCAAACGTCCCCACAATGTGATGAAACCCATTTTTTTTAACTAAATTTTCAAAAAAATTGTGATAAAAAAAAAACAACTTGTATTTTGTTTGCCTGCTTATGGTTAAGGTTAGGTAGGTGTTAAGGTTGCCATGTTGGGATTACGGATTTTCCATAGAACTTAACGGAGAGTCCCCACAAAGACATGAATGCCAACGTGTGGGTGTGTGTGTGTGTGTGTGTGTGTGTGTGTGTGTGTGTGCGAGAGTGAGACGCCCCCTCGTTTGGTAGTGCTGCATTCGAACACGGCGCCTCTCTGACCTTCACGGTGCCCTTGGACATATCGGCCACAGCGGGGGCATCATCCCAGAAAGTTCCGCAGCTAATTCGCGCTCCGGCTCGCTCGCTCAGCACCCCGGACAGCGCCGCTCGTTCATCTGGCAGGGACCCGCATCTCCAATCCAGCTGGCAGCGGCGTCACGCAAACTGGGTCAAGTCGAGAGCGGACTGGCACACGCATAACACCGATACCCCATAGTGAGGATTTTCACACAGCTTCCGCTGCAAAGAAACAGGCGACGTTAATTGTTACAGCTCTGATTGTGATGTTGGAAAAAAAATTAATTCAGCTACCAAACCGAAGATGCCTAAGTCAAGCCAGAAAGAAGCAATAATTCACCGTTTACCTTAAGACGAATAAATGGAAATCGAGACGTTAACTTTAATATCTTTGGCCAAGGGCTTAATTAAGGTGTAAAGTTGCTCAAAATAGGCCGCGGTACAAGGGCTGTCCACAGTAATGCCTGAGTGAAAATGTGAATATTGTTGGGCATCACGGTCCTGACATTTCGGGCTGATATCAGTGACTGTGTGTCGGTTGGTCTCCCCAGCGACTGTCGCTCTTCCCCCCCCCAAAGTGGGACGATCTGTATCTGGTCTTTCAGCTTCGCTCACCAGCGACTAGCAGAGCCTCCAGCCCTCATCGAGATCTCCGCGGATCAGCTCCATCCGCCTCGAGATATGTGAATTAGCCACAAAGATGGCCGCCTCAGAGGCAAGCGCTGCCCCGCCGGCTTTCGGCACGCTTACGTAACGCGCAATCGGTCGAGCAGCGTGAAGCCGCACGAGTCACGGGCCCCGGGACGCGGGGAAGGGCCACGCCAGCAAAGCGCTCACCCCGTCACAGATTTCTCCTGGAACCAACACGGGCCGGCCTCTCGCCACGTGGAGCCGCATCTGCCAATCACTTGATTAAAATGCGACGCACCTGCGCGGGTGCTCTCCTCTGCAACGGGGCTCATGCGTCAAACGGTTACAAAGACGGACTCGATTATGCAGATTTAACATGATATTTTATAGAATGATGAGGACCCATTCAGAAAAGATTTCAAATCAAACGCTTAAATATGGGCCACTTCCAGGAGGAGTAACACTCTTCAAACACCCATCCCATTTTTAAAAATAAGCCTCAATTCAACAGTTAAGAAGACTTTGATTCATACCGCAACACAGTGGGATCGACAGCGGCCTTTATCTGAAAGGAGCAGGGAAACTCCATGTGCACAAGCCGGGACTCCCTGAGCCCGTCTGCACGCTGAAGGGTTGCATTCAGTTCTGATCTCAGGTTTGCTTGGGCCGTGAACAGACAGGCTACTGGAAAGCGAGACGGCCAGATGGGATCAAGGTCAGCGTGGATCCACTAGGCTGGTAAGGAGATTTATATGTGTCAGGTGTTTTTAAGGGGAGGAGTAAGAAGACGGACAGCAGCGGGTGATGCCTCCTGCAGGACTAATCGAGCACCTTATGCATTAGACCTCTTCACCAGTGCCTGCAAGGTACCAAGACTCAGCGACCGAATATTGGAAAAATGGTACAGTCCAAAAAAAAGAAAACCATGGAAGAAGAATGGGTGATACCACTGTGAAGGGGGACGTCATTCTCACAAATACGGAATTCCTGTTCTTTAGGCAGAACTGTCTACTTTCTGGTTAAGGGAACCAAACACTGAGTAATGAGGAACATGTCCATCCAGTCTCCATCCTCCGTCACTTCCCCCTCTCTTCATTCCTCCCGATTCCATCTCTCCTCGTTCCCTCCATTTCTCTGTGGTTCTCCCCAACAATGCGGTCCTAGTATTTAGGGTTTTCTTAATTTTCGTGTGTGCATGTGCCACGGGGCATGAGGGTACTGCTTTTCTCATCCTTCATGGATCATCTATTAAAGCAGGTGGTGATTTGTGCCGGTGCTCTTCTAAATGCCGGAATTGTATACAATCAGAAAAACAAAATGAATAAATTTCTATGCTCTTTTGTGACATGTCACACATTAAAAACATGAAATAACTGGGGGCCAGTAGGGGGTGTGTTATAGCATGAACTCGCGTAAAGCTAGGGGGCACTCTCCGCTTTTCACTAGACCAGTTCTGCATGTAATAGGGTACACGTCCCTTTAAAAAACCCTCAGCTTTAAGGAGAAGGGGTTTAAACAGAAATATAGAAAGAGATAGCAGAAAAACTGAGTCGCTTTATAGTTTGGAGCGAGAATCGTTTGGATTCCATGTCTCTTCTATCTGAGCTTCGGCGTCCTGTGTGTTTGGATTTCGTTCCACCATTGAGACCATCATTATCATCATCCATTATCACTGTACCATAGCCTTTGGGAGTTATAATCACGACCCTCAAACATTCATCTACGTTGGACTCCACCGGGTCAACATGCCATCCATCCGCATCGCCGCCGGGCTGTTCGCTCAAGAGTAAGAGGGTTCTGATTTCCATCCTCTCTGGAAACACACGTGATTTGCCTACAGAATGAGTGCAGTATCACGTGATTCTGTTTCCTATGCTTTGCTCCCCAGTCACTCCCTCCTGTGAATCTTTACAGAATGATTTACTTTGTAAGGTGTCATGAGTACATACAATCAACCTGTATTTACACCAGTAACAGCCCCCACACATCACTATAATCGCAAAGCATAATACTCAATGCCTTTCCAAGAATACTCAATGACACGATGCGCTATCATAAAGAACAAAGCAGCAACAATACATGCAGTCACATTTTGATAATGTACCTTAATAAATGCTCCGTATAATTAAAATAATATAAGACGGCATCACAAGAGTAGGTAATGTATACATACAGTACAGTAAATGTTTATGTTTGTTTTTCCCTGAACTGTGTGCTACATATACGGCACAAGTTTTACAAAATTCTAAGGATTATTGTGAAGGTCAGGAGTGGCAATCAACAGATTAGAAAAAAATTCCAAATATTAACTCTAAACCTTTAGGCTCTCCCAGTGAGTCAGGGAACATGCCGGAGATATGATCTCAGGTTAACAAAATGCCTTCCAGGGGAAGCAGCGTGTGAGAATGAGAGAGTTCGCACCCTCCCCCCTCCAAACACATAACACCGGTCACAAGAACGCACCTATGCGCATGAGGTCCCATATCACCAAAGGCACACCGAACTGAAATACCAAAGGTGTGTGACCTTCCAACACCAACTAACCAGAGGACTGAATCGTCGACAAAAAAAAAAAGCATTTCTACCAAGATTTTGAGCTTCCTGTTTATGTTTTCCACTATTTATGTTTCCTAATGAGCCAGATGTTCTCCATCATGGAAAGTATTCAAGGCAACACATGTGATTCATAGTAGGATTTGCAAACCGCTTGGTGATGGCGTCTTTGGGGCGTCCAATCAGCTGCTACCTGAACAGATTCTTACCCTTCATTGGCTGACATCGTCTGCAGTCCAGGCCACTGAACTGCAATACTCTGGCCCCTCTCACAGTGGTATACATGACACAGTAACACGCTCACCTCGAACGTGCTGGAAACACGCAGAGACGCAGGGCAGGGGGAATGATCTTAAACGAAGACGCACAGCCCACCTACTGACCCATGAAACTCTTGTGCCTCAACACACACAATCAGGCATAAATTAACTCATCGCCCAGTGACTCCTGGAGTCCCCGACGAATCCCCTACACAGATGTGCCATGTACCTGCTGTTTTTGTGGGGACCCCATTGACCATTTCTTGCCATTATCAACAAATATTGGACATAATACAATACCTACAATTTTTGTATTATGGTCAACCTTTTTTGTGGGATTAACTATAACACATCTCTCGGCAACTTCGACAGTAACCAATTAAAATTAATAAAGGCAAGCTAAATGTTTGTTGCATGATGTAAGCATGTTTCAGTAGCTATAGTCGCCATAGTGGTTACCACGGTGACTGTCGTTCCCTTTGTTGCTCCACATCTTTTTAATGCTCAACATATAGCGTGCGCTTAACGAGCAACTAGGTTCCTGATACATTCTTCGTGCTGAGCGGGGGAAACCTCATGGCCGTCAGACCCCCACAGCTTTAGTAAGCACACCCCCCCCCCCAACCAACCATTCACCTCACCAAACCATTAAACACACCTTACCTGAAAAGACACTTGGGATCTTCGATAAAAAACTTTTTACTGTGCGGATCGGGATGCCATTCCTCTCATCTTGCATTCGTGCGATGATGTTCTCCATCTGGAGAGGGGGGGGGGGAGAGAGAGAGAACCAGGATTAATTACAGTGTCTGCTTAATCAGCATGTTTGACCCAACTGAGAGGACTGGAGACCATTAGCTGACTGGTTTGCAGGTTTAAATAAAGCTAACTATGGTCCAGTGAGTTAACCCAGCCGACACTTCCACTCGCCGCTGGGCTTCCAGGCCTCGTCTCTCCCATCGCCGTGGAAACGCTCTGTGAGACAGAGAGGAAGCCGAGGCTGCTTTGGACCACCGACACGCATGGAAACTCCTACAAGCAAGCGGATCGCGAGAAAACACAACCGTCGACCTCCTGGCACAAACAAACGGTAAGAAAGCGGAGCCAAGCGATGAAGCTCAACCAATGAAGGGGGAGGGGGGTCACCATCAGGGGAAAGGGCTGGGGGAACTGGATTCAGAATAAGAGGGCACCATTAACCCTTCATAAAGTCACAGAAACACTGCAACCGTGGGAGAGAAGGAAGGATCGAAGGATGGATGAGTGGAAATTGCATGCAGAAATGAGTGAGTAATTTTTGCATTGGGGGAGCAGTAAGTCCATTCAGGGAGGCTATGAGCCTGCAGTACCAACACTCCTGGGGTCGGCAAGCGTATGATCGTGCTAACTGACCTGACCCGACCCGCCAGACGTCCGGAGCCAAAGCTCAAGGGGGGGGGGGTATGTACACACAGTAGGTATGATCATCCTAGGAGAAGCTAGAGGGACCAGGAGACAAAAGAAGCCCACTGAAGGCCCCCACCACCCAAACAGTCACTCCCCCCTCCGACGAGACACACATTCTGTTATTATTCTAATAAGCAAATCTTGCGGGAAGAAAGAAATAAATGTACCTCCCGCCAGGCCAGACCTATTCCAGTGCAGAGAGCGGGAACGAGAACTGAACTGCCTGATGTTAGTAATTAAAAATGATTATATGCATTAGCATTAATCCTAGGACTGAGTTTATGGTAAACGTTTAACTGCTTCTAAGGGGCTTCGAGCAGCATGAATGCTAGGCTGTCAGCTCAAAGCGCTAATAAATCCGTAATGGGGGGGGGTCACGGCTGTGGGCACACGCTCGGTGACACTGTTGTGACAGCTGTCTAACTGGTAGGTTAGGTCACAGCTGAGGATCACTCAGACTCCCCCCCCCCCACAGTGTTCAACTGACCTGTGCCCCCCGGCGTGGACACCTGAGAAGGATGACTGCCCTAACTGTCCGGGGCGGGCGGGGCTTCATCGTTTTAAAAGTTTTTAAATATTAACGATCTTGTCTGAAGTACATGAGCCTGAAATGGCTGACAAATAACCTTGAGAGCTTAATAATAGAGAGCAGTGTCAAATATTAAATATTAAAGAGAATCAGCAGGTTAACTGGAGCTCGTCTAATTTCAGCACCCCCCCACCCCACCCCACCCCCATGGGGTGGTACCGGCGCCAGAACCCCACGCAGATCGAGATCGGAAGCGGTTCGCGATGTTTGGTCTAAGGGGGTAGCTTTTATAAAGCTCAAATAAGAAAAGCAACATCGAAGTCCATCCCGGCATGCATTGCGGGTCGCTGGGCTAGCTGGAGCAGGCATGGTCATCAAGCCGAAAAGAGCCTCTATTCCACTGCTCGGACATAATAAGCGGATGGCATCGCGACCCAATCACACAATGTTTAATGTTACTTGAGCATGTCACCATATGACTACCAGAAAAAGTGAACATAGGATAAAATACACACAAACACACCCAGACCCCAGAACTTTGAAGGAGAATCACTCAGTCCCAAACACAACAACAAAAGCCGCAAGTACGATTTTACTGTTATTGTTTTGCTTTAATAATATCATCTGATGGGTTGTTCTTTACTTCCCACAAAAAAGTAAAAGTGTTGGATTGAAATTTCAAGCAAAGGCCATTGGGGACTGTAACGGCATGAACGGGAAGCTCCACCGGAGGTGGAAATTTCAGGTCCAGAAAGTACAAATCCAGACCAGGATTTTGTTTCAACCAACCAGTGGAGTACTCTGTAACTGTGACTCTTTTTACTGAACTGGTTGGTTGAAACTAAACCTGGATTTGTACTTTCTGGACCTGAAATTTCCACCTCAGGTGAACGCGGCTGGTAGAAGAACCGCATTTAATCAGCGGAGCTTCCCGTTCATGCCGTTACAGTCCCCAAAGGCCTGAAATTCCAATCCAATCCGCTTCCTGATAGGTTGAAGTAGTAATGAGGCCTTTTTCGATTACCTGGGTAACCTAAGACTCCGCCCACTCTGAAGAAATGAGCATTCACGCTAAACATTAAAAGCCTCTGCTGTTGCTTCCCCCACAGGGAAGCCAAGGACTAATTTATTTTCATTTCACCCAACATGGGAAATACTGTGCATTTAAAACATGGCCTTAAGGGCACTCACTTTAATTAGGCGAGAAGTCAGTAGGTGGTGCTGTCCTTCACTGTGTGCACCCCAACTCCCCCCCCCCCCTTGCTTCTTCAGGGAGGCAAATTTCTATATCACTGGTTGAGTGGCCCAGCATCAATGCCTGTGTCAAGGTGACGTTAAACACGATACGATCATACAAGCTCACTCACCGTTCATAATTGCTGTGTGGCAGCAATGGGGTGCTGTGCTATTGATCGGGAGGTTGCTGGTTCAAATCCCTGCTAGACAGAAGTAATGTATCCTCCCCACGCTTTAATTCTGAGATTCCCAATCACACTTCTGCAGGCCCACAGACTCACACAGTCTTTCTCCTTCCTTCCCACCAAGATCTCCCACGGACAAGACCTCATGTCATTCATTGGTCTACTCGTGGCTCGGAGGGGCCCTGAAAAAGGTGTAGAAACCAACTCCCTAGCTGTACAGTCATCCCTATCCTGCATCCGTGGGTGGGGGGGTTGATGTGCCCCATTTATCCGGATGCTGATGCACATCCCAGAGCCTCCATCTCCTGTCTTGAAGGAAGGAGATGCATAAATAATGGCAGATGCCCCTGATGCCTGCAGAGCCCTGAGGAGCATCGCACCAGGTCATTTAAGAAGATGTTTAAGAATCCCTGAGGACCACCAGAGGGGGGGTGTGATGCCTAATAGGGTGGCGGTGGTGTGTGTCTGGGGGGGGGTCTGAAACTCACACCATATCAGAAGTGCCGTCATAATCTACGGAAAGTGCAGCTTCCATAAATTACTATGAAGTCCATATGCTTCATAAAGCCAAATCACAGCCAATTAAGTTTTACTTTTTTCTCTAAAGCAAGAATGTACTTGTACCAAAGCATTAGTCACGGGAGAAATACGACTATGGAAATGTGGAGGGATGTCTAATTAAGCTCCTCAAACGGCGCCAATGTCCCACCTGTCATCAGGTCACTTTGACTCAAGGTGACGACTGGGGAACTCAAACTTCAGCTCTGACTGCAAATCATGCATATTCTGGAAAAATAATTTATCTCAGATATATAAGATTAAACTGCACCCAGACATAATGTCTCTAAAGCACTGTGCGCCGTCCATCACGTTATATTGACGGGAATAAACGTCTGCCCTCTGATAATATCATCCCGCCCAGAGCAGACCCCATACCCAAGACTCACAAGATGCTAGTACATGGAATCAGGAATTGTTCAAGGAATTGTGGGAAACAGGCAGTGTTGAAATTATTTGTACAATGTCCATCCAGCTTATCTACTGCAGGATAACCAGTGGGAGTCTATCTGAAGCAGTAAAGCACCCACAGTAAGCAAGACCACCAAAGAGCACTCGCATGCACACAGCACAAGCAATTTAAAGAGACCAGTCAACCAAACTGCACGTCTTCGGACTGCAGGAGGAAACCGCAGTGTCTCTGTGAGGAGGCGGGAACATGCAAACTCCATGGACATATGCATAGGCCAGACGTCACTCAAGACATGATGCTACGAAGTCTCTCACTGAGATAAATCAGATAAATGAGATAAATCTCCACCTAATAAATCCTATATAATAAATCAATCTAAATAATCCTGAAAATCGACAGCTCTGTTCACATTCCTTCCACTAGGCAATCCTGTGCAGTCAAGAAAGACTTGATTCCAGCTCTATGCAGTCGACAAAGAGTCAACACCAGCTCTACGCAGTCGACAAAGAGTCAACACCAGCTCTACGCAGTCGACAAGGAGTCTACACCAGCTCTACGCAGTCGACAAGGAGTCAACACCAGCTCTACTCAGTCGACAAGGAGTAAACACCAGCTCTACGCAGTCGACAAGGAGTAAACACCAGCTCTACGCAGTCGACAAGGAGTCAACACCAGCTCTACGCAGTCGACAAGGAGTCAACACCAGCTCTACGCAGTCGACAAAGAGTCAACACCAGCTCTACGCAGTCGACAAGGAGTCAACACCAGCTCTACGCAGTCGACAAGGAGTAAACACCAGTTCTACGCAGTCGACAAGGAGTCAACAACAACTCTACGCAGTCAACAAAGGGTCAACGCCATTCCAGGATAAGCCCGACAATTCGACTTTAAGTGGTAGTGCTGCCGCCTTTGATGGCTGATGACTGGTGTTTTAGCTCAGCTCACAGCAGTCTTGGTGACCTGCATTGCCCTTAAAAGGGTGCTAATCCAAATCCACATCCACATGTGAGTCATCCTCCCCTAAATGATCACCAAACACACACAAGTGTCTCACTCCAAAGAACATCCCAGAATATTTCACAAGAAGCACAACGCCTCTCTGAACCATAAAATGCTATGCATGCGTTAGAAATAAAGAATTGCACTCCGTACCGGCCAGCTGTGATTTCCACGGGCTATAAATACCAACAGATAAGGTGTCTTGGATCATCCTGTTTCAGGGGAGATATTGCAGCAACCTCCACACATCTGCATTCATGCTACATCCCCAAGCCGTGCACAGACAATCCATTACAGAACCACGATGGATAGAAATTTCTAGAAAAATATAAATCGTTGCTGCAGTCGGCAATCATATACAATACCCGTGACGTTCGTCTAGGGTCAAGCATAAAGCCAGGTTGCATCCATTCAGAACTGGTTTTTCTGAAGAAAAAAAAAAAACACATGTTATAAGATTGTGATGCAGTACAAGTGAATTTAAGAATGGAAGTCATTAAAGGTCATAGAGATCACTCAGCGTGTGATGCCAGGATAGAAGTACTCTGATTAAAGCAGAGCCAATACTGGGGGGCGGGGGATGTACTGTAGATTCAGTACAGCTCATTTGAGCACGCAGTTATAATACAGAGCCTCGCTGACACCGCAGCCCAGTGACGTATACGGGGCAAAAGGACACCCGGCGCACATCTGCAAGCGCAAGGTGACACTGAGCACACGCAAGCCTGCACCTGGAGCCCGGGGGCCCACCCATGGCGTCAGGCGTGACGACAGCAGAAGGTGCCGTCAGAAAAGATGGCTGTTCGCAGAGGGACGGGTGGGTAGCTGGGGTCTCTCCAAGCAGTACGTTACAGCTACGACGTGCAAAATATCCAGCTACAGACTCAGGAAATTGTGCGTCGCCTCCAGGATGACAGTCAAGGTACCAAATACACCGTAATCCTATTACTGTACTATCAAGGCTCAAGTATACAGGTACCCTGTGTGGTCTTAAAAACTGCTCCAGGTGTGCTGGATAAATGGAGGACCATATGGCCAGTAAAATTTCCGTGCACTATATTCCATCCACCCTACAGCCATTTCATCCCAGTTTAATTTACGTGACGCCACTATGACCGGGACTGGCTCTGATCTGGTTATGGTTCGATGCCTCGCCTAACATTACATCAGCTGCTCTCATGTTCGTGTTCCAGTCCAGCTCCCCAACCACAGCGCCTCCTGCAGCCACCCCCCCCTCCCCTCCATGACATACAATTTTATTCTGAGACCACGGCCCCCGAACGGGCCGGCCAGGCCCACGGGAGACACGAAACAGCAGAATACGGCCGGGAGATGTGGGAATAGGGCGACGGTACTGGGATTGAGAACTTTTGCCAAGTAAGCGGGCACCTGGCAAGGAGCTTTCTGGGAATATTTCACGTGGCGTCTCGCTTACAGAACGGTTGCTGCATCCGAGCAATGCCAGGTTAAAACCACGCCTAATCCCAGAAGGACTCTGAAAAGGAGAGTAGGCCGATATCTAAATGGTACAAAAATACACATCTAGTGCAAAGACTTCCAGGGCTATGGAGGTCACCCTCAGCTATGCTGCAACACCTCGGTATTCATCATTAGCTTTCCGGAAAGCAAAACTAGATTACTCTGTCACTCTTCTATTTAAGACATTTATCTGACTGTTATCGCACCAACATATTTAAATGCTGTTTAGCAGAATCTCAAATTCACCCAAACTACCTAAATCTTCAAAAACAAAGACCAAAGACTCTTCAAAGAAATAAAGAAAAAAAACAAAGAGCTAAATGTGCGAATAAAGCAGAGAATTATCAGATTTTCCGATAAAATAATGCAATAAACGGCTTTTCGGCCGTTAATCTGTCTTAGTAAAACAGGCAAAATCATTTTCGGGCAGAAAACAGGGCATAGGAGTGACACAAAGAGAAAATCAAGCTGAAAAAGGCATCATTTACAAGCTCTGGGTCTGTTGTCCCAGCTATGTAGAGGGATATCTGTGTTACCTGAACGTGTAAATGCACGGCTCTGGGATGCACTGAATCTCAAGTCAGAAACACGTGGTTTGTGCATTTTGAAAATAAAATGTTTATATATTCAATATTAATTGCAAACTGTGGCGTAACATATGCAAAAACGTTCAGTTTGTTACTCCCGGATCAATGTAAGGTTTCTTAACTGCGTTAAAGTGACAGTCAGTTGGCAATTAGCCTCAGGTATTTGCATGTAAACACATGCGTGTTTACGTCTGCATACCTGCGCATGTGTGCACAAGCTGTGTTTGCATATGGCGATTGTAACTATTAATTGCACCCCAAAAACCCTCCTTTAACGAGGTTAATACTAACCCCGTAAGCAGCATACACCATTTCCTCCCTGTAATTACACCAAACACCTGTTAAATTGCCAGTAATTCGTACTTCCAGTTGATGATGCAAAATAGCATAATTGCACCGAGTGATTCTGCGTGCCGAGGAGGTAGCGGCTCCACCTGGAGTCTGAAAGGGATGCTGGGACAACCGAGCTGCCAGAGAGAACCGAGTTGCTAACTCATCACTGCCTTACCTGGCAACACTGACCCAAGCTCGCGTCTACTCTGGCATTGCCACAGGGAAATATCCATGACCAGCCAATGACGTGGCTCCTATCTCTCTATCCCCGCCCACTCTGGCGTTGCCACGGGGAAGTGCTCATGATCAGCCAATGAAGCGGCCCCTACCTCTTTATCCCCGCCCACTCTGGCGTTGCCACGGGGAAGTGCTCATGATCTGCCAATGACGTGGCCCCTACCTCTCTATCCCTGCCCACTCTAGCATTGCCACAGGGAAATGCTCATGACCGGCCAATAACGTTGCCCCTACCTCTCTATCCCCGCCCACCCTCAATTTCTCCAAGGCACTCTGATAGAATCTGAGCTCGTTAACTCTCCTTGTTCCGCAAAAAGACGAAAGGTCGGTACCGGAGGGATCAGGACCGACCCCACCGATGATCGGCGGCCGGGTTCGGGCTGCCGGCTGATGGCGCGAGCGCTTTGGCGCTGACATTCCCCTGCGAGCAGCGAGAGCGGCCTCAGACGGTCGCCGATTTGCATGTGGATGCGTGGCTTCAGCAGAGTACGTGACCAGCTGCCAGAAGAGACTCATCATCGCTCCAAAAACCCCTCCTCAGTGATTGGACGACAGGTGCCTGGCGAGTCGACCAATCCAAACTGCCCCTGGTAAATCTTTCGTCCTAACGAGCATGACGGGGAGCCTCAATAAGCACCCCCACAGATTATCTTGCTGCCTGTTCATGGCCCCGTCACTTAAGGGGGAGCCTGCCGCTTTCCTGTCTGTGATGGTCGGACTGCCGTCTGAAGATCTACCCAAATAAAAATAAAAACAAACCATGTCACGACGCATTAACTGGCAAGTCGCAGGACCCCACAGAAGGCGAGGTATACAAATTTGACAAAAACAGAAGCCCACATGGAAAGAGGACACTTCATCGCGAGATGGTATTATACAGATGTGACTGGCAGGCTGGCCCACATTCCTGTCAAGAGGGGCATTTCAGAGCGCAAAAAACAATCGATACAAATACAATAATGATCTATTATTATCGTAAACGGGGCCCGATCATCTCAGGCCGGGCAGACTCCAGCCGCGACGGGAAAAGGAGCAGATGACAGTCGTTCGCCGAAATCAGTCCGGTGCGACGGTTACGCACGGAGGACGGCATCTGTCCTCTAGGTGTGACAGCCAATGCCAACAAGAGCGATTCAGCCGTCCGCCACGGAGGAAAGATGTGGCGTGCAAGAGCGCTCCTTTCATACACCCTGGACATGCTCTAACGTGGGTTAAAAGATAACTTGGGGTAAGTTAAGCCTTCATGTTTTTGAAGACTCAACTGCTGAAGCAATATATGGATACTGCAGCTTGTGTAGATATTTATATCAGCATCAGACAACATTGCGAATCCCTGGCAGGTGTAATAAGGCTGGGCTTCCTCAACAGCTCGAGCTGCCTGAAAAATACGAGCCCTAACACCCCCCCCCCAACTCACGCGGCACGCTCACACCTACAAGGACTTGCGTCGGCCGTCACGGTTTCAGGAAAGCGCCAGAACGGGGTGGTGTGCAAAAATGGCCACGCACGCTAGCAGAAGACTCTTCGCGCTGTCACTGGGGAGCACAGGATCGTTAGCCGTGTGGAGCCAATTACGGTCGCACACAGCATTGCACGTGTGGACGGAGCGATGTGGAAATCAGGACGTCCTCACTGCGTAACACAGGGCAAAGCTGTGAACGAGTACCCACGCCCACGTCTTCAGACCGCAGATACGTGCACGGAATGAAAGCCAGATGATTACAGGCTTTATTTTAAAAACACATAACATTCATGATGAGCCGCATCTAACCCCAACCCTGCCTCAAAGGCCCATCCACAGGTGAACAATATCACAGTCTATCAGGAAGTCACAGGGGAGGAGCCACAAAGGGCACTGGCACCAGATAAAAGCTGATTGGTCCCCAGAGTGCCCCCTCCTCTGTCATTCACCAACTCAAAACATATCACTGGCTAATAAGGTTGCCTCCCCTGTATGAATTATGGCCCCTGTTTTGCCTCATATCCCAAAAAAATCTCCCCTGGGAAGTCACATGACATGTAGCACAGAACTTAAACAACAGATAAAATATGGAATAAGATATCAAATTTGATGTCATCAGCTTAACGACACAATTACCTATGAAGCTCAAAACAGCAGATAAAGTAAGTTTTGAAAAAATAAACACCTCTCTGCTTCTTAAATACCACTCATTTTCATTCAGGCTCATTTGAATTGTGACATTTACCCAGTCCTCTTCAGTTCTTCCCTCCAGTTTATGTACAGTCTTGCCCCTTGTGGTTAGTTAAATCCGAGCCGGTATGACAAAAACAGGAAGTTCTTTTATGACAGCGAAACGTATTGACATAAAGCATTAAAACTAACCACACCTCACGCTTACCCTGTATACACGCGCACCCGCAAACACAACCAGAACGTCCTCTGCAAACTTCGACTGTAAAAGAAAGATGGTTGCCTTTGTAACGCAACTGACCTTGTTCAGTGTCGATCCTCATACACGTCACTCAGTGTGCTCTGCCCTGGGGGCTGATGGGTAACATATGACATTGATGGACTGACACAGTGTCTGCCGCTGAGCTGCCAGTGTGAACAGCATATCAAGCAGGCTTCCTCGACTTTGAGGCTCGGGCTGAATTCATTTTAAGTCCAGTCGTACAGGCCGTGCAGAGACATGTCACGATCAGTCAGTATTCGGCAGCGTGGTTTTAGTAAACACGATTTTGATTCCAATCCCTCGCTTTCCCAAGATAACTGGCAATCTGGCCCGCAACTATTTTTTTGGATTACTTCATATTAACTGAAGTACAACTGGATCATTAAAAAGGGGTAATCTGCCAAAAATGCGACTTGTCATTCCTTTGTTATTTGCTCCGTGTTCTTTGGTAAAGTAGCAGCTTAATCACTTGAAACTCCGGAACAGATAGAACTTTCTAGAAGAACAATGAGACTGTGAGAGTATATTTTTGCAGCAGGCTCATTTTCTGCAATATTAAAGTCATTATTTCTATTTACCTCCAAAGGGCACGAGAGGTACCTTGGGCAGGACTGAACAGGACTAATGGCAGAGACTTGATGAGAGGAAACCCTCCAAACGGCTGAAAGCTGCAAAACCGAAGGGAATCCCCTCCCCAGTCACCGAGGATGTTTGGCACTTAGTGAAGATTGTCAGCTAATCTTTTTAGCTGCATCAAAGGGTCCCGGTGCAGGCCTGAACTTAACCAGGCTCAAAAGGACATCACTTTACGACAGGTCATGACACAACCTTCAGCAGGCAACATCAATTTCAGGCCAGCGCTGTGGGGAAATGTTTCGATAACTCAAGGCCCACATGAGCGACGCACCTTTAAAACCCGTGTTCACGCTGTTTCGGGTCAGGGTTGCAACTGTTAAGGCAGGGCAATTCATCTTTTTTTTTATTTCAATGACGATGTTGGTCTCGTGTTGTAAATCCAGTGCGTTCCTTTTTGTTTGATTCTGAATTTCTGAATTAACTGAACAGAATGCTTTTGTTTGTTACTGAATTAAGATTCAAGAAGGTTTATTGTCATCATGAAAACATGGGGTAGCATGAAAGGGAACAAAATTAAGTTTCTGAGGTCCTGTGAAAATAGCACTATCATCTAAGAACGGACATTCACGTCAATAAAAAACAAACAATAAATGAAAAACCCTAAATAGTACAATTTAAAAATGTAGATAGTATTAAAAAGCACAATAGTGATATAATACAATTATAAATATTCATTGATATTGCAAATGAAAAGAGTCTGTAGTGTGATCTGTTATTGCACGTAAAAAAAAAAAAATGATGTTTTTTTAAATCAATAAACGCATGAGTTCCAAAGTCAGTGAGTCATCATTTTAAATAATGGTGATTATTTTTTTGCCATAAACTAGCAGCCGTACGAGCGGCACCCGCTGAGACTGGCTTCTGCGAACGGACACCGAACAGTTGCATGACCAATAAAACCACTACGCTCACGTTAGCGCACAAGATTCACTCCACAAACTGTGCCATGAACTGATGCTAAACCCAGCAGGGCGTCCCCTGTGTAAAAACCTAATCATGTACTCGGTAAAGGACACAAACTTGCAATGAAAACGATCCCCAGGGCAAGCTGTGTTACTTAACCTAAATTTTCTTAGGCAAAAAGCAATCTATAAAAAGGTGCGAGCGATAGAAATATTTAAAAAAGTACTATTGGCTGTGTAAATGTGCAGCTCTCTTTGGATTAAGGCGGCTAAAATGCACTACGGGTAGCTCAGCAATGCTTTGTGTCAATTTGCCTCACTACACACCGACTGCATCTCTGTCCATGAGGGGTCAAAGTTGTGACATGGCACCATTAGGTGAGTGACTGACCAGAAAGCCCTTTTACTGGAATCCATTATCTTCTCTAGTTGAGAAGAACATTAAATCAGTCTCCCCCATCCCCCAACAGGCTTAGGCTCATAGGCCTCATCGCATCACATGACCAAACTATTGGGCCCCCCATGACACCAAGGAAACCCACAACGGCAGGCAGTTTTTTCGGGGCAGTCCACCTTCCAAGCCTCGGGTTGAGAGGGGGTGGGGGAAGCAAAATTTGATACGCTGTCAGGCCACATCGACAATCGCAATTGTGCCAGCCAAATCCATGTGCAGCACTCCCAAGGCAGAAACTAAACTACAGAAAGACAGTCCTATACAAACACATGAACTGATGAATCCAAGAGGTGATGTTGTTAAGCTATGCCTTTAATCGCATAGCATGTCGCCATTTCTAAGGCAAAGCATTTTTATCTAAGAAAGTGGAGAGCAGAGCCCAGAGAGTGCAAGCTGTTTTTGAGAACTATGGGGGCACTTGAAAGACCCACGCATCATAGCAAAACATACAGATACAGCAAGGGCAATGTATAAATCCGCAGGCATCAAATGTAGCATATCTGCTTTCGGAAGCAACATGGCTACCAAATGATGTAGCATGCCTGCTATCAGAAGTTCCATGGCTACCAAATGATGAAGCATGCCTGCTATCAAAAGTGGCATGGCTACCAAATCATGTAGCATGCCTGCTATCGGAAGCGGAATAGCTACCAAATGATGCAGCATGCCTGCTATCGGAAGCAGCATGGCTACAAAATGATGTAGCATGCCTGCTATTAAAAGTTCCATGGTTACCAAATGATGTAGCATGCCTGCTATGAAAAGTAGTATGGCTACCAAATGATCTAGCATGCCTGCTATCAAAAGTGGTATGGCTACCTACCAAATGATGTAGCATGCCTGCTATGAAATGTAGCATGGCTACATACCAAATGACGTAGCATGCCTGCTAAGAAATGTAGCATGGCTACCTACCAAATGATGTAGCATGCCTGCTATCAAAAGTGGCATGGCTACCAAAGGATGTAATATGTCTGCTATGAAATAAAGCATGGCAACCAATGAATATAACATATCTGCCAACACAGGTCAGTACTCAAAATGGTTGTGGATGCCCTCACATGTGCCTGAATGTCTGAGCCATAGTTCTCATGTGTTTTTCATTCGAACGCTCATGCTGGTTCATCATTTTGCAAAGGCTCACACTAGCAATTACTTTACTACTTCTTTACTTTACTACTTCTTTTAGTCATTCCTGAGTTTTCACAGGATCCAGACCAGGATAAGAGTTTATAAGACATTCTCATGGGCTTCTGGGAGAATTAATTTCTTCAAGAGACTATCGCTGGGTAAAACAGCCCATTCAACTCTGCCTGATGTTCAAACTGAAACTGCAATCACAGCAGTCGAGATGGTCATAGTAATTCCACTGAAATCCTATTGATTTATTAAAATAAATAAATAAAAGCATGAAGCATGTACAGGAAACAGGAGGCCCTGCAATAAAAATCATTTTACAGCCACAGAATTGAGCTGTCATTAAAAGAGTCACATTCACCTCATAAAGTAGTCATGTACAGTCTATTTGCTGCTCTGTTCAGATTATTGTTCAGAAATGAAACATCTTTCTTGAAGTAAAAAAAACACTACTACCTTAAAATCACAGTCACCCTTAACATGCTGAAAATTAATTTCTGGAAAGTTCCAGGGAATACCCTTTTGTAGGACACCACACAGTATTTAAATTTCTAAAAGTTCAGGATATTTTTACAAAGTATTTGAAATCCTATTTGGGGCAATGTACAGGAGGTTTGTAAGTCATTCCCTCAGCTCTGAAATAAATGCCATATTTGAAGCATTCACGTCTTAAATCGTGGCACTAGGTCACATTTAGTGGAGCTGGGAATTGTTGTGGGGGTGGGACCCCCTGTTTCTGCCCACCAACAGGAGGGTGTGAGAGATAGGGGGGGGTTGTTTTCTCCTGGACTGTCAAATTAGTGCTCTAGAGGGGGGTCGGTGTTACCTATGCAGCTGAGGGGAACATGTAATCGCTCCCCACCCCCCAACCCCCCGCACAATCACACCAGGCTTCAAGCCTCTCCACAGGTGAGCTTCTCGCCTCAGAACCCGTCACTGGAGCGTACCACGCGCCCGCTAACCTTTTCACGTCGGGGTGTTTTGAAAAAAATGCCGGCATTTCGCTCGTCGCACTAAAGGACACGGCTCCTCTGGTCAGCGGTCAGAAGAGCCTGGTTTCATTTATCCACCTCCGATAAACAGACCTTTTTACTGAAATTGCCAAGTTGTTTCCCCCTCTACTATCAAAGTTTCTCCAGGGCCATTGAGGAAGGCTGATTTCGCGCTTAGCTTCCTGCATCCTGACATCATCCACACAGAGCTGGCCAGCATGCATGTACAGCAACACACAGACATCTGCATCGGCTGTCTAAGTCTTTATTAATCGCTCACTTTGCGCTGAATATATCGCAGATCTGAGGGCCGCCTGAATGTTTCACCCTACACCGGTGGCACCTCGAAGTCAGAGCAGCCTGCCGAACGCCCAGAGTGTCCTTAACTGACAAAGCGCCCCTACCACCTCCCCCCCCCCGCCTCCCCCCCCCCCCCCCCCCCCTCCCCCCCCCCCCCCCCCCACCCCCCCCCCCCACAACACACCCTCTCCGCACACACCCCCCCTTCCCCCGCCCACTCCTT
>JAABNY020000040.1:11074014-11084730 GCA_015164015.2 Brevimyrus niger | reverse complement strand
ATATTTGCAGTGTCTTAATTCCACCGTCTCGATTACGACAGGAGTATGTAATTAACCGTAACGTATCATTTATAATACGTGTAATATTTCACATTATTATCTTGATATACATTATTATCTTCGTGATATACATTAAAACTGTGCAGGTAGTCCATAGCCGATTAAATATTGGTCATTTGATTGTAGCTATTTAATGTATGTTTATAATCGTAAATAACCGATAGGTTAACTTGAATTAAGAGTTTTAAGTAGGATTTCGGGTGGTCCCTTTATTGTAAGGAGTGATAACTTTAAAAACGAAATCTTGCAATCTTTTCATCTCATGCAGGCCTAAATGTATTTATTTATAATTCTGGATCACCACATGTTTAACGGATACATGCTGGCAAAATTATGTTAATTTCTTTTACGTTGTATTGCAAACATTACATTCTCCCACAAGTAACTGCCAGTGGGATTAATTAATATAATTCTGTGATCAATTCTATTTATAAGGTCTCTTTATTCCCATGGGACAATTTAAGCCGACCTTGAGCTTTTAAAACTTTATTTGTCGTGCAAACAACAGAGGTCCGCCGACGGGATATACGCTCGCTCACTTATGTTAGCGGTAACGTGCTTGGTTTAGGGTTAACAGCCAGTATTCAGAAAGTCTGACCCTTTTCCGTTCATACAGGAAATCTTGAGCTCTCGATAGGAGTAAATCTGGTTTCAGAAGCTGTTAAATGTTTTCCTGGTTGCCTCAAGCAGACTCTTCCCCGGGAGTCGTGCACGGTGCTGATTATTTTATCGACATCCTCAATACAGACATATTCAGGAAACACTCGACTTCTGATAGCCGGGATCCGTTTTTCTGATATTGTTCATTTCCTCTGAGTGGGATGTGACTTTATGGCAGCTAAAATAACTAGTTGCTTCCTATTTTTCAAACCGCACAGTAAACGAAATTTCAACTGACAAGTATATCTATTACTTTTAAAATAAGATTCACAGAAACATACGGTATTTGTAGCAATTTAGATAAGCTAGAGACTTTTTGTTTTAATGCAAAAAACACGGAATTTTATAAATTAGGCCCTACTAACATAATGTTATATTTTTTAAACAAAAGAATTTTTAAGTAAATCTGAAATAACCAGAGATTACTAGCTGATTTTTATATTTCTCTTAGTTTAAATGGGAAATCATTAAGTGGAAAGGAATGTTTAAGACATCAAATATTTGTATTCATGAACTGTAAGCTGGCTGCCGAGCTACGTATCTTTAATGTTTTTTATACGTATGTAACAATTTGTTATACGTATGTAAGACGTTTTTCCACAACACATGTATGAACAATTAATAAATCGCAGTTTCCTTCAGATAGGATATTTTTAATGATGGATAGGACGGATGTTAAAGTGACTTACAAGATAAACCAACAGGAAACACATTGACGGAAATTTTGCCATAGTTTTTTTGGCTCTGACAGCCTTCCTCGCATGCCTGGGCTAAACGGATGTTAGCCTCAGTCCAACAAATAGTTTTTAAAACTCCCTTAGGCTAATTGTTTGCACAAATGACGTACTAAGCACAAAACAAAAATCCCATTTGATTACTAATAAATGTTGCCATCTGTGGGAATTGTGGTTTGATGAAATAATATTTGCAATAGGCCTATTGAAGCCTTTTTGTGTAACCGAAATGCTTGTCTCTGTTTCCTGTTTCTTTATCGTTTCATCTTTCAGGGAAACCACTTTTATGGACTCCATTCATACAACGACCACTACACAAACGAAAGGGGGGTCAAGTAAGATTCTCCAATGACCAGACAATTGAACTGGAAAAGAAGTTTGAGACACAGAAATACCTGTCACCGCCAGAACGAAAACGACTGGCGAAGATGCTCCAGCTCAGTGAGAGACAGGTAAAAATAAAAAGCGTTAAAACGCATTTTGTTGCACTTAAACAAATAAACAAACTGATGTTAAATTGACTCTTATACCTATATTCAGGGTGCAAGATAACTTGTAACTTTAGAATTCGTCCCTATTATACTTAATTTTTACTTTATACTTTCATTATAATATTTCTTAATACACCAGTTGAAAAACGTTTTATTATTAGAAAGCACCTTTTCATGTTTTCCGGGACTTTTTTGGAGTAAGAAATCAAAAACGCCAGTTTGTAAACATAAACATAAAAATAAAACGAAATGCATGAAATAAAAATAAATTAGCACATTGGCATATCTTAACATATATGTTCTTATGATACTTACAGGTAAAGACGTGGTTCCAGAATCGAAGAGCAAAATGGCGACGTCTCAAACAGGTGTGATTAGATTGCAATTAAATATATTGTGTAAATTGAGATTAACGTACATGTAACATCAAATCAAACGTCAAATACCTTGCAGTTGCCGAGGCTGTGATTTTCCGTAGCCTTTGAATTAACAACCACTGTCCTTATACGTCATATATTAAGGTATCAACTAACAATGACGAAATTTAAATTATTTGAAGTTTGTATATTCTCTTACAAAATTCCAATTTAATTATGGTATTATGCTAAACATTAAAATAGTTTAAACCGTGAAAAATTCAGCGTTTGTGTGACCATTTTAAGATGCATAATTAGACCAGTAAATGAATTCTCATGCAATGAGATGCAATTAAAATGTCTTGCTGTTAAAAACGCACATTGTAATAATTGAATCAGTGGTCAGAAATGAACACGTCCTGTGCACTGGTTGTTTATTGTTGTGTAGACCAACGCGTTAGCTGCGCACCCAGTGCAAATTGCTTTTATCATAAGCCTATATAGTCTCAGATTAATATAATATTAAATATTAATATTTATATGTGTATATAATGGTATCAGATTAACTATGGGAATTCTTCCCGTGCACTTAGAAACTATCATAAAAATTGACGCGAAGGTTTTAATTCTGCTCCCCGAAATTTGCGCCGACGGTGACTTTTAGTTTATTTTTATCCTGCAGGAGAATCCGCAGAGCAGTAAGCGGGAGGCAGAGTGCGACAATTCTGAAAGGAGCTGCGAGCAGCGGCCAAAGCTGGCGGTGACTTCAGATCAGAAGAGCCGGTCACACGGCTCCTCCTCCCCAGCATCGCAGGGAGAACTCGAATCGGAAGTGTCGGACGATTCGGACCAGGAGCTGGACATTGAAGAAAACTGCTCCCTAAACGACCCAATATGAACCGTACACTTAAACATCCTTCCGCAGTGAACGTTTGAGTTTCTGGAGTTATATATATATATATATATATATGCTTGTACATATTGTATGGAAAAATGCTTTTCTGATGATAAATTAATTAATATCTTTAGCACTGCATTTAAGAAACTGTGGGTTGTATAGTTAACTTTCAGCACAAGATTTATACAAGAAATAAATGAATCGAATAATGAAGTCTGTACATTTCTTTATTTCGCCATATGAATTGTGCTTGCAGTGTTTATATACTTAATATTTTGTGAAAATTTCAGGAACCTGTAAAAACTCTACTGAAAAGTTCGTCAAATTATATATATATTTTTTCTGTAAATAAAGACACTCAAATGTCCATCCTGTTAAACGGTGCTTTTGATGTTCCCGTTTAATAACTTATGTTATGGTAGCGGCACATGTTAGAGCGCTTTAGAGCTGCAAGGCTTCCTGTAATATTGTGAAATTGGCTTTTTCTTTCAAGATAAAGAAGTGTGGCATGGGCCCTCACTCAATTGCGAAATTAAACTGTTTCACACTGAATATGCTCCGTATTTGTTCGTGTAACGCGCCGCGGCCGTTTTAGATAAATCAGACTTGGCATGTTTTCGGATGCGCAGCGTTCGTAAAATTCATAAGAATGATCGTCGGTACGGTTTTCGACAGTCACTTCAGCGTTGGTTGATTTTAGCGCAATAAAAGGAACGACATGATTTATTTGTATAGGTGTTTTATTTGAATTCGTTTTCTGTGCTCGTAATCAACAGTATTTTGTGGTACATGCCGGTAATGTAGTTTAGCTTGAAATGTTTTTCTATGGGAAGTTTCTGGAATTCCGGCATAATGTGATGTTGCACTGGCAGCGCTTTCATTCTGGACATCCGCTTGCAGTTTGTTAAATCGCCATTAGACAGAACCCAGTCTGCAACTGTCTTTTGACTCGTATCAGGAGATCCAACTTCAAAAAGGTTATCATTTAGCAGAAAGACAAACAGAGAAGAGTTTTCAGCGAGCACATCGTTAATGATTGGAAAAGTTAATGGTAATGATTCGAGCCTGACATTGTGATTAATCCTTCAGTTGTATGCACCTGCCTGTACACTCATGCAGTTCAATGGCCTTAAATTATGCAAAACCATTCCAAAACCAATAGGACACGTATCGATTTTTCCTGTATTGTGTAATGGTTCACAAGTCATGCAAACGCAAAGCCAACACTGGAAAGAAAACACAAAGTATTGCACTGGAGCTTTGATGAAAAGTTTGTTTATTATATGGCCTATCTGCCAGCTCTGAGTTAAGCTATGCCCTGCTTTCCACTGTTGGAGAAACTTGTACCGTAACTGCAATCACCCTCGGACATAAATGAAACTTCGTTTTTTTAGGAACCTGGGTTACGGCGGCTTTTGATGGGTCGCCGTTGATTGAAGGGGTTTTCGATGGGCTGTATTAAGCAATATCAAACGTTTTCACTGCTCTAATTTTGCAGTTTGGCCTTTATTTTTTGTGTCAGTTCCAGGAAGTGGATACATTTGTATCATTCGTTTTTTTGTTGCATTTCACAATTAAGCAGTGAATATGCATCCTATCTTAAAGTTTATATAGTTTTGACAAAATATGCAATAGTTTATACCTTTTATAGTCAGACTGGGGTCTCTAATGGAAAACTCACACTGAGAAATTGATGGATATACAAGGCTGTAGATTTAAGTTCAGCTGATGTCAGATTGTCATATGAATCAAAACCTCAGCAATGAGATCCTTCTTTTTTTATAATGCTACAGTGGGATTTATAGAAAGTGCCAAGTATGTGAGCAAATGATATTCATTCATTTGCTCATTAAACATCCATCCTTCAATTGTTTATTCACCAATGAATTCCGGGGAATGAATGATGTGATACATTTGATTGTAACGTATACTTCCACAGTTTCTCAAACTTGATATTCTCTATCTTTCTTCAGTTAAAAGCCCTTAAATATACTTTAGCTTCTTTATTCAAAGATCAGAGCTAGCAAATTGAATCATACATTTACGCATGTAGTCCTATAGCACAGCTTTGGGATAGATAAATCACATGCACTGTGTTCATTACATTTTGTCCCATGTACCTAAATGTACATCTAATGTGCACTAAATGTACAGCACCATGACAGAGATTGGCACATTTTAGATGACAAAATGCATCTCTCTTTTTTTACTGTGTTTGACCAAGTCATCGTTATTGTGATGTTATCTGAACTGCATCCTCAAGCAGAAAAGGCTGTTATCGTTTAAAGTAGTGGATGAATACTTTTAAAATGCCGTATCTCAGTTTGGATTGAGCCTAATTGAAAAGCAAATAGCACAGCTGACTGCCTAATAAAACACGGGCCCCTCGTTCCTTGGTTGCGAATGGAATCCTCATTTCATTAGAATTTCCACTATTTTCCACGGTGCTGCTCTTAATGAATTAATGCTTCAGAAATTATGCTTTTAATCTTGCTCTCCAGCTGCAGAGAGGAAGTGGTCTCTGTGACAACTTCTAAGCAAATATTGACTCAGCCGTAAGGACGAGACTTGGTTGCCACCGGTTGGCCGTCGTCTTAATTGTTTAATTGAAAACAAAAGCTTCGCTCCATCAGTCAATCACTAGACCTTGTTTAAGCTGTTTTAAACCAGTCAACTGTCATTAAGTGGTCTCTGGGGGGGGGGGGGTACTTTACACTCTGCGTGCTCTAAATGTATGTACGTAAATATCAATCAGATATCTCCATGACAACGATCCAGTCCTAATGGGTTGGCTATTAGTTCCTACCAGTCTAAGTAAAACAACAAAAGAAAGACAATTTTAGAATTCAATGTGTCCTTATAATTGAAAGGTGAAGTGTTGACATTGTCAAGGCCTTAATGGTGCAAATTGGCTGCAAATCTTTGATCCACCTCATGACCTGCAATGCAAATCGTACAAAGCATCAGGTGCCATGCAAGGAAATCATTCTGGAGATATATGGATTAAAAAGCATACCTATCTTCAGCAAAAGTAATGTGTGCCATGGAGTTTAATAACAGTGATTGTCGTGTTAAGTGAATTGTTCAGTCGGTTTTGTTGTGTGCAGGTCTGGTTTCATATTGCCTGTGGTTTCTGCACACCACGCCCAAGGTTTGCACCAGTCTGCAGAAATGGCATACATCAAATAGGTTTGCATCACTCATTAATCTCAGCGATAGCTGCAGCTAAGGAGAGGAGATTAGGGGCAATTGGCAGACTTTCACAAGTTAGTCATGAAACTGCTCTGTGATGTTTTTGATAGTACGTGGTCAAACACTCAATAATTAGGTGCACAGTATAGAATTTGAAAACGAGTGACCTAACTTGACAAGATATACCCATCCATCGATCTTTCACCTGCTTCCCTAGTGCAGGGCTGTGGTAAGGCAGTGGTAGATAAGATAGAGCACCACCAGGCAGAGGATCAGTCTGTATGAGATACTATTCATTGCAGGATATACCCTATACTATGGGCAATACTGCAGTACAGACATTGCTGTTCATGGGGAATCATTACAATTACTGGTGGCCATGATTGAGAGTCTCCCACATTGTTCTGGTCACTAATTCAGGGATACTGAGAGGTAACGCGCCTGTCATTGGAAAATCATTGGTTTGAGCCCAAGCCTTGGCAGAATAGTCACATGTCTGAGGGCCCCTGACATTTACTGAAGGCCCTTAAGCCCCAAATACAGGGCTTCCTGCACATTGGCTGACCCTGCACCCCCCCCCCAAGCTATGAAGAGCAAGTTGGAGCAGATGAAGAGAAGCACTCCAATGTACAGGTTCTTGTGCAAATGGCAAATAAAGAACTTAACCCTTTAATTCGGTCAGTTCCAGTTTTTCCTATCGACATTGAACGACACAAAAGACCAGTTATTGGCAGATAGGGACAGAACAGAGAAAGCTGCCTTTTCAGGGCAGCCCGTCCAGATGAACCACTGTTTGCCATCGTTTCAAACTAATTGCTCCACGGATAATTTAACATTTTGTTCCCCTTAAGCTAATAAAATGAGAGCAGTGAACAATGTGTTACTGCAGGCTACAGATTTATAGCACCTGCCCCACCCCTAACTTCAGCCGTTCCCGGTAATGGGCCTGTCCGCGCACTTGTGTTCATTTATTTGGCTGTTCGGTTCATCTGTGTCACTCCAGTCAATGACAGGAGTTTCAAAAAACAGCCAAGAGATACAGTATCAATGCAAACACTGTATTTTCATTAATTTATCACCGGCCACAGAGATAATGGTGCTAGTTTATCCAAGGTCAACAAGCACGACAGGTACATTCCTCAGTCGTTCAATTATAACAACACATTAACTAATGTCTTTCAAGTCCCCTCTGATTAATTGTTACAGAATCGTTCCGGAACTCTGCTGCACTTGTGTGAGCCGTGGCTCTTCGCTCCAGAACTAAGAACAAAGGCCATTGAGGGCTGAGTGGTTTTAAAGTACAACAGCCAGACCAGTGCTGTATTTAGACCCCATCTTTGACGTTTTGCTGTTTTTTTTTTTTTTGTCTTTTTTTTTTTCGTGGGTGAAAAATGAGCAGCTTTGAAGACGTCGGTCGTCGCTTATCCGTTTTCCCTTCTCCAGACGTTGCGCTCATCTCCCGCTGCGCAGAACTTTGCCAGCCGTGAGACGGAGCAGGTTCATCCCAGACCAGATGGAGCCGATGGTTATACCTGCACGTCGGCTAGTGACAATCAGCCTTGCACAAACAGCAGATCAAGTCCTCTGTGCAGGAAGAAATCGATATCTCCGCCAGTTGTGTCATTTTCATTTTATTTGATTCGGCCTTGGCTCTTTTTTCTTCCCTGCACATCCAAACGCTGTTACAGATTTAGATTTTTAATACTAATAAAATAATAACTGGGTGCAAACAAGTCAGAGAGAGAGAGAGATGATCAGAGGACAGCATATTTAATCTTTAGTCCCAGACACTATCGTTCCAGGCAAAGGGAGATCTTGAAAGGCACAAACTGTCATTGTGTGGTATGATAATTTATCATAATTTTTATATATGCAATACAATAATCAGTAATGCTTCACATTAACTGCACCTTCATAATGCCTTTATAATGCATTTGTAGAACATGACAAAATATAATAATAAACATTTTACTCATATAATCATACAGTGTGATGTTTGGTATTAATGTATATTACAGCTGTTAAGTTATGTTACGATGTTAAGGCATACTTAACATGTTGCTTATGGATGTCCTATGAATGTATCATGAATGCATTATGAAAGTGTAGTTAATGTTCCATGAATGCATTACAAAGGCATCATGGTGCAGTCAATATAAAATGTTACCCAATAATCTTACTCATGCAGAAGATGTCCAGACCCCTATAAATAGACTAAATGTTTGGTTGGGGAAAAAATGAGTGGAAAAACACAATTGCAATGAGAGAGATGATTTGTAAATTATTATATATTTCATTGAAACAAAGATGGAATTCTTATGTGATATGGAACTCATTCGATAAATGAAGCAGTGGAATTCTAAACAACTGGATGAAAGTAGCGAAAAAGGCTTATCTAGAGGCCCTTGTGTTGAGCGAATACCCATCGTGGCGGAAACGTACAGCCAGCCTTATCATCGGCTAGAGACAGTGGCTCCCATTGGCCAGCGTAAAGCTTATCAATTTTGGACAGTTTTATGGCAGGTGACATCATAATTATGGCAGGTCCATCGATTTGGGTAGCTGATGTAAAGGTTCCCCTTTAGATATGAAAGATGCAAACAAGTGAAGACAGATTCAAATCGGTGTTTGTGTGATTATTGAAGCAGCAAGACGTCTTGTGTTAAAATGCAACCATGTGTTAAAAAAAACAAGGCGACAGCAGCGAGTAACAGTAACACTGCTGCACACGGATGTCGTGCTGAAGAGGGTTTGGCTCATATTACATGGGTATGTTTTTTGGTGCTTGTTTAGTGGGGGGTGGGGGGGGGGACTAAGACAGAGAATCTGAAACAAGAGTGATGCCCCAGTAACCAGGAAAAAAAAGTCAAGCTCCCCCCCCAACAAGGTTAAATAAATAAAATGGCACTAATTAGGAGAGCGGGAGATAATGGTCTTGGGGATACTGAGCACTTGCAAGCAGCTTTGCGTGAGACATGAAAGGCTCCTCAGGCTCTCAATCAAGGGGCCGTTGCTGAAGTCTTGCTCTGGGAGTTTATTGCAGCGTAAACCTCCACTTCACTCTGAGAGGTCCATTTAATGGCTTTAATTTACTTTTCAATTTATTATTGTGTTTTTACAAAAAGCAACATTTTATTCGGTAAGGCTTTACATTAACGGCACCTTCATAATGCATTCATAGAACATTCATAAGCAGCATGCAAGAATTAACAGCCTAACATTTTAACAGCTTTAAATATACATTAATAAAAATATTAAATTATTATAAATCATAATGTTACTTTTATATATGTTTATATATATATATATATATCTGCGATAGGCTGGCCCCCTGTCCAGGGTTGTTCCCTGCCTCGTGCTCGTTGCCTGTCATGTCTTGTTCACTGAAAGTATTGTGAAAGTGAATGTTAAGGTGTACTTACATACTGTATGAATGTCATATGAATATATTATGAATGCATTATGAAAGTGCAGTTAATGTAACGTGTTACCAAAAAGCATTTCAGAGCAGTTACAGTCTGTGACTATAATATGATACTTGCAGGTTAATTTGCTTTAAGTGGATAATTGTGCCGTTAAGATCTTGATCTAGTTTGCCATGTCTTTGGTTTCATGAAACATTCAGCAAAAAATTACACTTCTTGGTATAAATTTATAAGTGACATTATTTCCCCATGAGTCACCAAAGGCCATAAATCTCAGGAAATAACACAATTTTCTTCTGAAACAAACACACGTTCACTGATCCGACTCTCAATCTCTACTGAATGCCAAATGGACTCACCGGACAGCTTATCTCCCAACGACCAATGCCAGGCCAACAAGACACATCGGGAACACTTAGAACTCGGCCGAGAATGAGAACAAAAGAGAAGGAACCCTGTGCCAAGAACATATCCTGTTTCCCGCATTTCACCACTGGCAGAGAAACGAGGCGAGAGCTGGTAGCTCTTTTTTCCAGCAGCCTGTGAGCCACTCTAGGGTTGGAGAAGTTCAGTTCACTCACATTTGTATGGGACAGACAATTAATCTCTTTTCTTCAGGAAGTTATTCTTGCATGTATGTTTCCACAAATAATGTTATTGGGAGAGCTGGAGCTAGCGAACAATGGCCGCTAATTTGTTTTTCTTCCTTTCTGCCTCGCCGAAGACTGCGAAAACAAAGCAGAAAATCCGAGGAAACACCCTAAATGGGAGAACCGAGGAACCGAGGCACCGAGGCGGGCGGCATGGAACTCAATTTTGTTTTTGGTGGGGCGGGCTGGCAGCCGAGATGGACTCTGAAGTAGAAGATGAGCCAGCCGTGAAGAATAGTGAAGGAAATGT
>JAABNY020000040.1:11058205-11073914 GCA_015164015.2 Brevimyrus niger | reverse complement strand
GTCACATTCTAGAGGAAGACCTGCAGGAACTCAATAATGTGTCACATTCTAGAGGAAGACCTGCAGGAACTCAATAATGTGTCACATTCTAGAGGAAGACCTGCAGGAACTCAATAACATCCTCCTTTAGACACCAACGAGAGGTGGATCTAATGGTGAAGGTCCTTCTATCACCACCTTTGCTTGCTTTAAGGATTCGGTTTTAGCCAGATTGTAATCTAAGCTATCTTTGGTGGGATGATTGTGTAACAGTTGACAGTTCCTTCTTCTCGCTTGTTATTAATGTTATCATTATCATTCTAGCACAGTTTGCGCTGTTATGTGGCCCGTTTTATCACCATACACTCAGGAGGGTTTGCTTAAATGTTAACTCTTGAGTGCACGGCGGACTTTTTGCACATCTGCTGTTGGCTGTCGCCTTTGCGGCGCTCGGTCACGCCCGCTGCTAACACTGGAGCTCCATCAGGTGGGGAAGCAGGTGCCCTCACACTTGCAATGGAAGCTCTTACTGAACTTGTGGAAGGGGACTGAGTGTCCGGCCGGCCTCCGTGGAACGAAAATGTTAACTGTATTTTACATGAGACCCAACAGCAACATAATCAACTTACTCGCAGTTGTGCTGGAAAAGGATCTTTCAAAAAAATACTTAATTTTCATGAGGAATATTCAAGATTCCTCAAGAAAGGCAGCCATCCATTAATAGGCAGGGACAAGGAATTAAGTCACGCATTTCTCAGTCTTACAGAACTGTGGAAGTTTTACAAAACAATATCGACATTTTCAACCAGCAAATAAGAAAACAGTTATCATCAAAACCTAAGTGGACTTTTGGTGTGTTGGCAGAAGACGTGGAAGGTCACGCTGTGGGTAAACTATGAAAGAATGGCACCGAGAGAGCCAAGTCTGATTAGTCCAGGTCAAACAGAATTGTTTTGGTTATACCAGTGGCTTACACTGGGTCTATGGACAACAGTAAGTCCCAGCAGAATAACTACACAGACCCATGCACATGCTGACAAAGTAAATTCAACCACCATCACAGGCTGTTACAGGATACAGTTTGTCTGATCTTCAATAATCTGATATTGAAACCATTTCCACCACAACCATTACCAGTTAAACAGAAGGGAAAATCCAAATTGTTTGGTAATGACACCAAAAAGCAGTTGGAACATTGCAGGATAAATTCATTTTTACAATTATAACAGCAAAATAAACATCTGCCTTATTGCGTCCAAAATCCATCTGTCAGCTGGGGTCTGTCCAGCAATATAAGGATAACATTTCAGATGGTAAATTAGACTTCAGATGACTCAGAGCTCTGTCTTACTCACTGATATGCTGCCTTTGTATCTGAGGAGGACTCCAAAGATTTCAGTATGAGGTAATAGGCTTAAAGACACTGTAATACTCTGCACGGGCCTGCCACACCACCTGTTTCCTCCAGGTAGACGAGTTTCCTGCCAGAATGAATCAGTTCAGAGCGTGAGGCTGTGCAGTTTCAGTTAAGGCACTGACGGGGGGGGTGGGGGGGGGTGGCACTCTCCTACTAGAAATGACTGGTAATGAAAGTGCAATGTGAGAGCAGAGCAAAGATCGCCTGAAAGTTTTGCGGTGATGTGCTGATTTTTCTGTCTTACACTTTCTGGGTCGGTGCTGTTTTGTCCGCTACTTACAGTAAACGTTAACTTCATCGCTGATTCACTCATTGCCTGTGCGCTTCAGCAGCTGATGCAAATAGGCACATATCACCGGCCATCAGCATCAAAGCACGAAAAATATTACTAATCCATGTTGACTCAACGCCAGATTTTTGTGAATGGCCTGATCGCAATTACAAACTTTGCCTCACTCAAGGCAACGTTGGTAACCAACCCATGCTGGTTGAGAGCAGACTGGCCACACACAGTAGTCATGGTCACTGCACACCCTCTCATCTGTGTAAGAACTTTGACTTATTTTGCTGTCCATGGAAAGTGTTATCTTGGGCGGCTCGCTACAGGAAGCCGTGTTTATCACTTCCTCACAGTTGTAGGTTGTTTAGGGCTCTGCCGTGCGCTCAGATTGCATCGAAGCCGGGTCTTTGTGCCTTGCGCTCATCAGAAGCCTAGGCACGCGGGATTCGCTATCAAGTATCGCATATGTTCTTGTGTATGAAAACAAAGTCTATCAGGAGGTGACAGATCTCTCGGTCGGCCTCCTCGCAGCCCCAGCCCCGTGTTGCCTGGCATCATTTCAGAGAGCAGGGTTTCACTTCTCCTTTCTGAAAGAGCACGATCACACAGAGACGCTGGGGTGCCATTTCACAATGCGGCAGCCGGCGAGCGCGACTTGACACAATGAGGAGGGTCAAAGAGGAAACGCCGTTGGCTTCGCGGGGCAGAGAATGAGCCAGATTAGAAGATCATCCTCCCTTTTCGCTCTCCATATTACGCTGGTGTTGCCCTATAATAACTGCAGCCACGTATCAAAAGTGAAGAATTCAGTGCCTTTCTTTGGGTCTACAAAAATTTGGACTTCCTTCCTTATAGGGTAACACTATACTTGACGTGGCACACATAATATAGTATTATGCTAGTACTTATGTATGAATTAACCACAAACTAAGTCTGTTACATTCTAATCTCAAGTGAATTCATCATTTATTAATCAAGCAAATACTATATTTTTTACTATATCGGTTAATTTTGTAAACTTTTTTGAACTACTAAAGAAACAAGTAATGAATAACACAAGTTAAATACTTATGACATGTTTGTTCACTATTAATGAATCGTGATTATCTCCAGTAATGACTATATCTGTTCATAATATGTTATGAACTTTTGTCTGCTATAATATTTGTTATTATAATTTAGTTATTGCTAAGTATGTGTGCCCCTTCAGGTAAAGTGTTACCATATAAATCATGGGTGGGGAACCTGTTCTATGGAGGGCTGCCATTGGTGTAGGTTTTTAGGATGACCTCTCAGTCAGCCGATAAAAGTGGATCCCCAGGACTAAGGTTGAGACCCACTGCCTTATTATTGGTTGACTGAGAGGTCATCCCCGGTAGCCCTCCACAGAGTGGGTTCCCCACCCGCGATTAAAAGTTTTAGCTGTGATTAATTCAGCAGTCGAGCTAAGCCTTGTGATTGTTTCCTAAAGAGATTTAAGATCGAATACAACTAAGTGAAGTAATATTATTTTAAATAAATAAATATGCTTCCTGAGGAGAACGAATTTGCAGAGAAAGACTGGGTAGTTAGTGAAGCACCAAGATGAGGAAATCTTTCAAAGCATCCTTACCTGGATGAGGGCCTCTGCGCCGGGAGAGGGGGGGGGGTGCTCATGCACTTGCCTGATTGCCGGGAATGTTTTTAAGGACAAATATTTGTATTAGATCCCAGGTGATTAGTGCCAGAGTGAAATGTTACTGGTTCCTATCAGACTGGACGCTGGACCTGAAGTGTCAGAGCCCCCCTTCAACTTGAAAATAGGCCACTTTATCATGGCCCCATTGTCGAGTGCCTCATGATGGGTCCTTCTTGAGTCCAGATCCATGGGTGGGGAGGGGGGGGGGTTGGGTCCACAAATGCTCCTTGAGGGCCCCTTGACGATCCTGCTGTATGACACAGACACACAAAGAGCTTTCAGAAGCTTTGCTGTCCTTCGGGGGGGACGTGCCCAAAAGCATGTGTGAAGTTCAACGTCTTGCATCTATTGTTTTAGAGGCAAACAGAATATGAACATAACATAACATAACATAACATAATTATCATACTATTGGTAGACTGGTAGAAAGTGATGCACACATTCCCAGCATGACCGATTTAACAGTTATTCAGAGATTTTCCACAAAAAAAATAGCAAATTCCATTTGCAAAATTAAACATTTAGTAGACATGCCGACCGTTTCATAACAAGACTTGCATGAGACTGCATCATTTGCATTAAATACTTGTAATTAGGCAGTTTCACAGAACCATTTTGCATATCACTGAGTCATACGAAGCTGGGCGTGTGGGTGTGCATGTAACACACTTATGACAACATGACAATTTTCATATTCTGTTATTAAGGCCTTTAGTCTGTCCTAGTTTCCCGCTTCTGCCCTCTGCTGGAGAACCGCAATATTCCTAACCACAACTTTACTTTTTTTTCCCTCTGGTGGAAAACAACAAACCACATGTGAACAAAAACACCACCCGCACTTACAGACTTCGAGGCCAAACGGAGTTATCCGAAATATTCTTGTGATATTTTGGCATGTCGATTCCTTTTGGCGAATCCTCACATAAACTGGGTAATATCGGGAAAAATGGGGGAGCGTGACAAACAACTGAAGTATCTTCAGACAAAAACAATTCATAAGATGGGATTTAATAATTCCACCTAGATTTATGGAAGGTAAAATCAGTTTTGCTTTTTCTCTGTTATTGCTAAAAAAGGATGGTAAAGGAGAAAATATAAACTTTATCATTCTTGTTATGTACAACATAAACAAACAAATAAATTAAAGTATCACCCTACCTAGATAAACTCAACCCAGTTACAGAACAGTGAATTTGCAATATTAAACAAAAAAAAAAACATTTTAATACAATTGCACAAAAAATAATACAAAATTTAAGTATAATATTACTTTACCAAATGACACACTATCCAGAGGATGCGGTCACAAAATGTTGGTGTTAATGGTTAAAATAAATCATGGAAAGCTACTGGTGGAAGGGCAGAAAACAGTTAAAGAGAAGGAAGAATGAAGAGGTAGTGAAAAGGAACTCAGTGTGTCCCTCCGGGATGGTCGAGGGGATTCCTGTAACGTTTCGTTATCTGAGCATTTCTGCTGTGATGCAGCCCTCAAGCCGACACTGTATCCGCCAGATAAATGACCTCTGGGCGAAATGTCAGGAAAATACTCCAGCTTTACAATGCCATCCACCCGCCTGCTGTTCCTGTACTTCAGACACATTTCCGTTTCTGATGTGCGCAATCATAGCCGACTCCTTGTTTTTGCCAAAGCAATAAGGAAAGCTATTGTTGGAGATTTTGTTAGAAATCAAACGACGATTTGTTTAATAAAGAACGAATGTTAAAGTCATGTTTTAAAATAAGGCAATCAATAAAATGAGGTATAAGCATATGTTTTGGAACTACAAGCAGGCTTTTGTTGCCTTCCTATATTTCAACATAACAGTGTACCAACAACGTATTGTAAAAAAATAAATAATAATCAAATCTTAAAAACAAAAAAACATGGTCTACACAGACAGGAATTAAATCATGGCGTCCGACTTGAAGTACATGTTCCTTAATGAAATACATAAATATGTGCAAATACCCCAGTTTTCATGAAAATATTTAACAAAAAAGCAATAAAGTCTCTCTGTGGATTCAAAGTTCCACAGATCACAAGACCAGATTTATGCCTCTGCTGCTCTTTTTCTGCTGACCCTGGAAGGTGCGTTGTCCGGATTTCAGTGGGTCAGTGGGGGTCCCTGTCATACGCCTCAAACTCAGCAGTGCAGAAATGGCAAGCGACAGAACCAAGGCTCTGTCACTGAACAGCCCAGACAAGGAAGGCACTGAGGAGAGGGTCTATGGAAATGACTTTGCTGAACTTGAATCAGTGGATTTGCCTTTAGGAACAACATTAAGGTAGGTCTAGTGGACACCTCAAACTAACCACAATGACATCTACACTGTGATAATATCCTTCTATTTAGTGGCCCTAGACAGTAGGTTACAACTTATTTCTCTGGTAAGGTAAAATGAATGGACTGTGATCTTTCCAAACAGGCTAATATTTAAACTACAATACCTCCAGGCATTTCCTGGTTACTTACAGAGAAAAGAAAAATGTCAAGTTTTTAAGTGCTTGATTTTTTTTAAAAGCTATGAATTTGTAGGCTGTTTCAACGGGGATGGATTACATTCGAATTGCACTGAATTAATTTAATATATATCATACGAAACTCTATAAAATTTGCTTTAAAGACAGGGGATTTATTTGTGTTGTTACTGAAAATAATAATTCGTACCTGCAGGTGAATTAGGTATATGTATGGAATATTATTCAATTTATTTCAAAGTTGCATCCTTCTCTACATTCCCCCTAAGCAATTACAGGGAAAATTTTCACATTACAAATTTCTTAACAGATAAAGGCATATGCAGTTGACTTTATACTGAATTTAGTGTATTGGAGGAAAAGAACAATAAAGAGGATGCCCAAACAGAGATGCATCCTAGCGTATCCGACCTTTGCGAAGTGCATCGCTTGTTGCTCATCTCTAGCTCAAATAGGTACCGCAAAAACCCCAGCTGCGCACCTGCACTCCGTTGATCCCGTGCGCCGTGCGCGCGCCTCCTAGCGGCCACGCATCGCAACGGCGCCCGTCTCCGCAGTCACTCCGTCGCCGCCGATAATACAATCAACATGGCGGAGAACGAAACCTTGGAGTATATCACGGAGCACGAACGCATCTTGCAGGAAATCGAGAGCACAGACACTGCCTGCGTCGGCCCCACACTTCGGTAGGGGAAACCGGTTCTGATTTAGTGGCCGCACGGCGCCGCTCGCGTCGCCTGTCGTGACTCGGGGTGAACCCGCGATTAGGCCTTTGTTTGCTGGCTAGGCTAAGCTAAGCTAAAATAAGCTAGGCTAGGCTAGGCTAAGCTAAGCTAGCGGCGTAGTGACGGACGCCGGGTGTCCGGGTGCCGCAGCATCGCTTGTTTTTTCCCCAGCAAGCTGGCTGTCTTATACGTATCCTGTGCACCAATTCAATAACGACACCCTCACGTTTCGCACAGTAAAGTGTCGCGTTTAACGGCCCCATGTCGTGTAGCGGGTTCACCGCTTCGAAGCGACGTTTTATTCGACAGGAGAAGGCGGCTGCTTTAAAGTCTGCGGGCGGCGGGACTTTATTCACAGGTTATGATGAAGCGCGACTCCCTCCGCGCGCTCTGTCACCCGGGATGCCCTTAGGCGGCTCGTTGGCTCCTTTACACAAGCCCTTTAAAAGACCAGTAAATAATATTAATCTTGTTAATTATTATTATTGTTGTCACCCTGTCGCCTTTCCTGTGAAAATGGTCTAAGCTTTAGCGACATGTCGCCCCTAGTAACTGGGCTCCGGAGAGCTGAAGGGCCAGTGGGTGTGGCGGGGAGGGGAAGCCGGCGCTGCGTCCGGCGGGGAGGCTGCAGTTAGCGCCCGTTAGCCTGTTAACGTGCCCGGCACTCCATTGTTCGTATTTCACACCAAAGAAAGAGACAGACAGGCGTCCGTCGAGGGTGAGCCGGAATAATGGTGCTCTGGATGAAGCACAGGCAGGCCGAGCTTTTGGACAGGCGTGTGGCGTTTATTATTTAACACTGACCGCCCTCTTTATTGTGTATGTGAATCCGGGGGGGGGGTTCGGCGCATGAGACTGGAGTGTCTGGCTGTGATTGACACCTTATACCCGGCAGCATGGCGCTGTCCTGTGCATCGCCAGTAGGCAGTTCATACCTCTTTTATGTTAGCTTGTCAAAATATGGCCATAGAAACAAGAGGAAGCGATAAATTACATGCATATTTCAGTGCTGTGAAGTGTTTTACTGGCTCAGATATGTACCAGACATAACATTTAGCCATGGCAGACTATGTACCACGCAGAACGCATGTTGCATGCCTTCATTGTAATGGCAGTCAGAAGACTGCCATGCTTAATTAGGCCAATGATCGGCATCCATCAGGGTTTGCAAACTGCAGACGCCATAGCCGGACAGACCGGAGCCTGCCTCTCTGTCTCCTTTGTCTGCTCTGCATCGCTCTGACCTTGCCCTAGCTGAAAGCTTGAGGCTTTACACCTCCTTCAAAAGACGGCGTTTTAAGGTCACACAACATCTAAATGGGTTTCGGTGGGACCTTGTCCTCTCTCAAACAGTTATAGAGTGAACATTAACCTATATAGCAGTATGACCAGTTCTTAACTAAATGGTGATTACTTGTGCTGCTTTTGTTGGCCTAAGAACATGAATGTCTTGCTGCTTTACTAGCGTACCCACCCATTGTTCCACATTATTGCTCATAATCATACATTTACTTATGACTTGACTTCTCATTGATGCAGTGTGGCAGGTCTGCTGGCATCTGGGATTTTGATGGATTGTTAGGTTTATTACTGGGGTGCTGCCTTTAGCAACCAAACTATGCACGCAGAATGACGTCAAGAAATAGTAATTAAAAAAATGGAAAATAGTTGTTCGTTTCACACTTTGAGAGTGAGGAATCTGTTGATGTGCATTTGGCAGGAGGCATGTCAGGAAAAGCTGCTTTTTAAAAACCTGACCACAACTTTGTTCTTGAGGTAAAGGTTAACATTGAACCGCTGGCTTGGAAATTAGCTTCTCTTGCCGGTTTTGGTCAGAGGTTTCCTAGAGCATCTCCCCTTCGAACATGAGTCAAAGATGTTTATCCTAAAAATATGCTGTCCCGTGGGTCAGTAGGATGGAATATTCTGTCTACTGTGGTCAGATATCTTACAAATGGTACACTGGTCAAAGGGAAAAGATGAAAAGAGGGGGTTCTGCAATTTTACTGAAAATCACCAAAAGAGAAAAACACGCAATGCATCAGTTTCAGAAATATCGTTTGCGTTCTAATCGGGCTTATGGTAAGTTGCAGTAGGTCTTTATCATTCATGCTGCATCAGAAGTTCTCAGGAAGCTCAAGGAAACCACACGTTGAAAACAATAAACGGACAGACGGGCTGCTGTGACCTCCATGCTTTGAAGTTTTTATCAAGCTGACAACTGCACAGAAAAGCCAGGCTCCCTGAGTATTGTCTCTGTCTTGGATAAGATAAAATAACACTGTGAAATAACATTATTACTAAACCTGCTGAGTTGAACTCTGTCAAAGTCTCATGGTTTTTATCTCTGAAACATGATTGACTTTTTCAGTTGTTTGAATTTGATGTTTGTATTAAACTACTGGTCTATTATTGCTACATATTTTATATTAATTGCAGCATGTGAAGGGCTGTGTCAAATAAGATTTGTTTATTATGTAGTTAAATACTGATATGGGGAGTTAAAGTGCAATTCAGCATGACAGGTGTTCAGTGTTAATTGCAGGGTAATTTTGGTTTTGACAAATGGTTATTCGTATTTTGGCTGCTAGTATATTTTTTTAGGTATCTGACACATTTCAAATTTGGCAAAATGACTGATGTGTCACATGGCGTTTTGTCCTGTTATAACCAATAAAAACTTAAGTAACTGGTGCGGGTCCCTGACAGTTTCACTTACTCGGTTTAACACAGCTTGTTCTTTTGATCACATGACTCGAATGGTTTCAGGGAATGTTTAGACTATAAGACTTTTCATGTCGGGCTTCCTCTTCTCTGCAGGTTTGTGCAAACCCAAATAGGTTGAAGGATCATCATTTTTGGGTTTAAAGATTTACGTTGGAGTTTTTCACTCGAGCTTCTGTCTTCTTGTCCAGGTTAAGTGAGGAGATTGTGGGGGGGGGGTGTATTGTTCTCTGGTCTAGGGGCAGTTCCCCTTTATCTCCCCCCCCCCCGGCAACCCCAGTGGCCTGGCAGGAAGGTACATCCTTTTCGGTGCGTGGTCTGAAAAAAAAAACAGGAAGGAGGAAGCTTATTGCGAGCATTGGACTGCTGATTAGCAGGCGGGGGCCCGTGTGCAGAGGATGTCCAGTTGGGCTGCTGGGACGATGCGTGTCGCTCAGCCACATGCACAGTCACGGCGATGGTGTCATTACGAGGGTGTGTTGACCCTGGTTATAGGAAGCAATGTTAACTGAAACATCGGCCCCAGACCTTTCCTCCTTATGGAAACAGGATATGATTATTGAGAACAATTTACAGGATTCGGGCATTCAGCAAAACAAAGTGTGTGTCTGGGGAGGGTGCGTAGGGAAGGGTGGGGGGCAGCAGCAAATAGAAAAATACTTCTCTGAAATTTTAAAGCCTTAGGTTAAAACTACTGCAGATTTTGTTGTTTCGGTTGGTGATGGCAGACGGGACAGTTTCGGTCATGCGTATCAATCCCTGTGCTCTCGAGCATTAACAAAGTGGTGTTTCCGATTGATCCGCTCACGGTAATTAAGCTAAATGAGCGCCAGCGTGAAAACCGCAGCATGCTTTCTGTGAGCCTACAGGTACGGCTTGTTTTCTCAATCGGGGACCGAAATGGAAACATCGGTTTACCCGCCAAACAGATTTCCCTTGTTGATTGTATGACCTTCTGCTGTAGATCATTTGAGTAGATGCCTTTCGGTGACAGTTTCAGTACGTGTCACCTGTTTGCTCTTAACAGTGACTACAGTTAGTGAGCTCAACATCCTTTGTTGTGATGCCTTGGGGGGGCAAAGTGTCTTAGTCCTATTTTTAAAAGTGAAGAAACTCAGAAAATGTTACTGTGGAAATTACTAGATTTTATCATTCCTTTGGTATTATGGTCACACCTTGCGTGTCTTCAGTTTGCCTTAGGCTCGAATTTTCCGCTGTGTTGAAAGGCCATGGCTGATTTTTAATGCCTACTTCTGCAGTCAGGAGGTCGGACGGCGCTGTGCCGCCAGGAGATGCCATTCAGGCCCGACGGCTTTGCCGTTACATGCTGGGGGCTGGTCCTCTGGTCACTGTGGACTTGGTGACAGGGTGGTGGAGCTGGAGCATGCACAGGATGCACCTGTGGCCCCCAGACCCCGCTCCCCCTCCATTGTGCGAGCGGCCTTGGGGTGAAGGGCCCGGGTGAATCCGCTGTCCCGCAGCGTGGTGGGAGGAAAACATCTGGTGCCCCAGAGGCCTGTCCACATTCGACCACCTGGCACAAATTCTCTCTTTGTTTGGGGGCAGTTGATTAGAGGTGATATTTATAAGTAGAAGTATTTATAAATCAGGAGTGGTAAAGCACAGCATAGCTTTGCACTGTAGTGTCGTCGTAACAAAATTGCCCCATTCTCCCAGGGAAACTGCTTCTACGCGATTTGGCAGGCGGGCCGCACCCCTCTTCCTGTACCTTCATCCCTTATCTGATTCCACATAAATCCATCAGGGCGCCTCCCGTGGGGCAGAGAGGGAGAAAGTGACGGTGGACTGTCAGAGGGATGCCGAGGAGAGCTGAGGTCACGTCTCGCGTGACCCCAAACGGGGCCTGCTTTGCCGAGGCCTGCGCTGCCGAGGCCTGCACTGCCGAGGCCTGCTGCCATCCAAATTGTCATCACGTAGGTCCAGCGGTGGTCCTCGGATTCGAGTGCATGAAAGGTGGCACATTCCAGTGGTCATTGTCTTGCCTGATGGTGTCAGCTTCCCTAGCGGATCTCCACGCTGCTGACCTCAATTACAACCACATATTTGGGCCTGTGAGCAGGCCATGCACAACTCAGTGAAACGTTTATAGTAGAAACATTTGTTTTTACGTCACATTAATTAATATTACATCCCTTATGCTTCCTGTCATAATTTGACTTGAACATCTAAATTACAGATTAAAATGGTAGCTTGTGGTTTTATTCATATTTAAAGTCTGTTTTATGTGTTTTTATTTCAATTTGAAATATCTGTGCAGTTTAACTACTTTGTGCCTGCTCTTAATTTAAGCTTTCGAAGTTCCTCCCCCTTCACACCCCCTTTCACCACAAACTGCCTATGGGTTTTGCTTCGTGTAACGGTTTTGAAATACGATTGCCATGGGAAAGCTCACCGCAGGGTTATAGATATGATTCAGCCTGTTGGTAAGGTCTGAAGATAGTGCACCAAACGTTGCTCTCACCTTCACAATTGAGGCATTGTGTGGTTTATCGAGTCCGATAATCTGTGAAACCAAGTTCGGAGGCCACAGTAGGCCTGGCGGGTCGGTGCTGGTGACGGCGGAAGCAGCCGGGGCCACATATTTTTGAGAAAGGGAAAAAAAAAGCCACTAATTAGTACAATTATCTAGTGGATGATAATCACTCGTGCAAGGGCCAATCAGGCAGTCTGTGGGGTCTGACAGCAAGGTTTCAAGGTTCTCATTTGTGTGTTTGCGCTTTCATTTCATGACACAAAAAAGTACTCGACCTGCATTTGAAGTAGCTGTGTTCTTGTTTTCAAAGACGCTCTCCAAGCCTCTTTGCTTGAGGTTCTGTTTGTTGAGGCTTACAGTGATAGGATGGTGCACATCAGATAGCTATATCAAAGGGAAGGCCTGGCGCTTGGCATCTTGTTTGTGTGTCCTGTGGTAGGTTTTGCTGCTCCACGTCCCTTTTTTTCTGGAATCAGTGGAGACCAACAGAAACCGCCTCATTATCGTATAGGGCGTCCAACAGCCGCGCAGTTGCTTGCTAATACGAAACTGTGACCTTACACGTCCTGATGGTTTTGCCTTTTTTTTTTTTTTAGCTTACACGGTTGGTGACAGACCAAGCTGATTCTTATCTCCCTGTGAAGATCACATGAAGCAGCCACAACAATTTTTTTTTGTAGCTTTTACAGTACATATTCTGTTTGATAACTGTATGATATTCTGATGGATTTGCCAGAAGTGCAATGCTTGTTCAGCTGTACTTCATATATGTAGAGTAGGTATTTGTCAATTTTCATGTTCAGATGCTGCTAGGTGTTTTGTCTGATTTTATGTGTCAGTTTGTTGAGATCTTAAGCACGAAGGCTGCTGGAGATAATGCTATCAGCTTGAGTACGTTGATATGTTTTGGATGGTTAATTATGATCTGCAGTTACCGCTGATAAGATTAACTGATGTTTTATATCGCCTCAGTAAAACAATGCAATAATGACAATCTATGCTTATTTTTCTACCAATTAGCTAGCAAGAACTACTTAAAGGGCCAATAAAAATCAGCTGGAGGGCTGTTAATTGACTAGCTGTCATGTTGTCTTTTCGTAATGAGCAGTTTATTGGGAAACCAAAATGACATGTTGGCGAATAATAGCCCCGACAACATTCTCACTCACCGAACAAATGCTGTGTCGCAGGGCCAGTGGTTATTGGGGTTGTGTGTTCATTGCGTGACTAGGCCTCTTCTGACAAATGTGTCTTATTGCATCATCTCACTTTTTGCCTGCATCGAGTAATGAGTTACTAAGTTTCCTTGTGTTACAGCAGTTTTTGGTGTCGAAATTTGTTTTGAAATTCGATTTGTAAAGCACCATTTTGCAGCACCATTTTGTTGTTTGGCCACTAGATGGCAACATATGGTCACACAGCGACCTCGTGGGTTGCAGTTTAACAGTGTATACTGCCCCCTTGTGTGCAGTTGTAATTTGGAAAATGTGTCACTCAAATTGTGCTGTATGCAATGAAGAAATTTATGTAAAAATAACTTTCAGATAAAATATCTGGATTTACTTATCGAAATTTATGTTAAACTTTTTGTGTGAATTCTTACTTGCACATCTGTGTTCTGCATAGGATAAAGTTTCGGATATTAAACTTTAAACATGCATACATTCTTACAAACAAATCGTAAATTATACTGGTATAAATTGAGTTATATTTTAAGTGTTATCACTTTTCCGCCTACCTAGACGCTGAGAAGCATTTCTATTATCAGCCAGCAGGGGGAGTCAAAGTTAATGTTTAAGACTCTAGTAGGCTACCCCCACGGCTTGAATTGGCACCCCAAGGTCACGGTTTCACAGCAGGATGTGGTCATGTTTTGTAGCAGCTTATAAGGGGTGAGTTAACAATATGTCAGTTGATGGTGTAGTCATTTTATATTTGATGATTAATGTTTGAAGGCAAAAATTGTTTGTATTGAGTAATACAGAGACATTGGACCACTTCTTGAAATACTGTGCTACTCCTGCATTAAACGGAATGTATGAAGGAGTTTCATATTAAGTAATTTCACATGTTCCTCCTGGAGCATGAAAGAGCTATTAAACAAAGTGTTGAACTATGCAGGGGGGAAAAGATTAGCCTTTTCTGCACCGAGATAACTTTGAAACATATAGTCAAAATGCAGAATAGTTCACAAGGTTCGTATGCGTTTTTTCACCCACAATCATAAAAGAACATATTAGTTCCTGTCTCATGTGCAATCTTTGGGAAGTGATGGTTCAGTCCCCTTAAAAACTGACTCTGTGGGGTCATCAAAGCACTGTACCATAAAAGAAATTCTGCCAAGGGCAGAATTTAATGCTAAGGTTGAAAAATCCCTTTGCTGGCTGAGGCCTGTTAGGCTTCCTTTTTAAACTGTTAAACCTTTTTTTGGCCAATTAAACATTCCTTCTAGAGTATTCTTTTGGCAAACCAGCATCTGCCCTGTGGTAGTGAACACATTTCTTCTGGGGTTAGTTTTTTTTTTTGACGTTAGGCAGACTAAACTTGTCACACGTTCACAGAGCATTTGGCTCATTTTCTTTGCTTGAGGATTTCCTCTTAATTTCAGGTAATTGAGTCTTTAGCATTATTATGCTTACAGGAAAAAAAAAAAAAATAATTGGAGATGTGTTTTGAATAGTCTGCAGGAAAAATATCAGTAAGCGATTTAAATTGGTGAAGAAGGTAGAGCTGTATGTAATCTTATCCGATGCTCAGGTCTCAATTTTCTTCGTTCCTTAAAATTACATCCCCTGGAGGAGCTGAATTAAGATCTACATTCCATCTTTCCTACATTCAAACGACAGCGCTTGTCTGCGTTTTTGTCTGGGGATCTTGAAACGAGGCCAGTTCTGCGGAGGGGACCGTGAATGGCACCCTGAGGTTATCCCGCGTCATTAATAAAACTGCTCCCTTTCTGAAGTTAAGCTATGGCGCAGGGAGCAGAGCCGGTTCACTGCAAGCGGGAAGCGCTCAGGGCAGCGAAAGGGAGCCCAGTTTTTTTTTTCCCTTTTACCTGTTTAGATATGCTCTCATCTTTCTGGCGCGGTCGGCCGTTCCAAGCCCTCATTTAGCGAAATCCCTGAAGACGAGATGTACCAGATGCCATTACGGTTGTCTGGAATGCGCTAATTACCTGTGGTTCCACGTACGTGTGTATTTGTTCGGGGGTAAGTGCGCTGTACCGGGGTAAAAGGTGAAGTTTTAGTGCTTTTGGGTGTTTTTTTTTTTTTTTTTTTTTTTGCGCTCTGGAGAGAGTGGACTGGGTGGGTGGTTTTGTTAGGCTGGAGTCAGAGGCCCAGTGATGAGTCACATCACACAGAGAAACGGCACAGGTCATCGGGGGGGGGGGGGGGAACCTTGCTGGCCCCTTCGCTGACTGGATCCGTCCTGGTCATCACCCTCCGCTTTTACTGTTTGGGTAACTGCAGATCCCGCTGATGTGTCAAATGAGCGAGACCTGAACTTCCAGGCAGGACACACACAGGCACATCTCTGGGCTTTATTTTCATTATAACTTCCTGTTCCTTGTTTAGTACTAAATTATGATATTGTTGCTCTTCTCGTCCTTACTGCTTTCTTGTTTTTATTACGGCGGATTGACCCCCTTGCACTTCCCTGAAGGTTGTACTCGGACCGTGTGACAAAGGTTTTGAATCCTTCAAAGGAGCCTTGATCAGTCTGTGCTTAGGAGTATTTTAATATGCCGCCCAGTTTTCATCCATCCATCCATCCATCCATCCATCCATCCAACCATCCATACATTCATACCACGTATCCTATTCTGGGTCGCAGAGGGGTCTGCAGCCTATGGGCACAAGGCAGGGAACAGTCCAGAATGGGGTGCCAACCTATCACAGGGCACACTAACACATAATAGGCTATCTGATAACT
>JAABNY020000040.1:11046611-11056716 GCA_015164015.2 Brevimyrus niger | reverse complement strand
GGGTCCCACCCCCCACCCCCCGTGACCCCAGCGCCTGCTGAAACCTTCTGCCCATTAGCATTTATATTACAGGGCCTTGCGGACGGGGCCCGCACCGCAAGGCCGCCCTGCAAAAGCGGCTCGGCCCAGGCCGCTCCTGGGGCCCCCGGACTTTTCGGTCCCGTTTTTTTAAACATCTGTTGCCCACTGCAATTTCTCTTTCCTGTTTCAAATTGCAAGGGTTTTTTTTGTAAGCATTGTGGAAATAAACAGAAGAAAAAAAAAAAACTTTCTCTTTGAACTTAATTAGGGGGGTTTGCGCCCCCTCGCTAGTCCTCTTTAGCTCCCTTTACACTCCCAAGAGTGAGATACTCACCCTGAACTGTGCCGGGGTCTAGTTCACCCGGGGTTGTAATTAGACAGGGATTACATAAAGGATATTCAGATAACAAGGGAGCAGATTCGGCATCACTGAGGTCGCTGGGCACCTTTTGTCTGGAAATGAATGAGATTTTTAATAAACCCGAAATGTGCTTCCTTATTGCGATGACCTAATGAGTCACTCAGTATGTGGGAAAGTCTGAGGTCAGTCTGTCCCCCGCACCTGCAGCCCCGAGATGGCAGGGGCCATCGCATTCGCCCGGTAATCAGCCACCCGGCGCTCATATTCAGCCAGAGAGAATGTTTAATTACCAGGCATTGCTGCCGGCGTTCCGTGCCACACAAAGGGAGGCATATAGAGCCCATTGAGGTTATCGGGGAAGGGCCAGTGGTCAATTGGGTCGTCGATTTGAATTGTTTGACAGAGCCGGAGGGACGGGCAAGGTTCAAAAATCCCGCGCGGATTCGAGAAGTTTGTCACAGAATCTGTTGGAGAGAGCTGTCAGAAGCGATTACGGTGCATGAGAAGCCCCCGCGCTGCACAAGTTCAAGTTCCCGCTGCAGATTTAATTTGAAATTGCGTCTTTCTGTGCCTTATGAGCCATGATCTGATCACAAGGGTGAGCAGTAACCACACGGGGCTCCACGCTCATTATCAGTTTTTTTTTTCTTCTTTTTTTCCAGGGCCAAGTGACCGACACCAATCGCCGACTCCAAGATGCCGGAAAAGAGGTAAGAAATGAAACTTTTTTTTTCCCCCTCGTTTACCCTCCGGTATGGATGTTGACGGGAGTGGCGCTAGCGTGGCCCCGCTAATTGCAAGGGTTTGAACTTTGACCCCCCCCCCCTCCCCGCCTCCATTCTCCCCGTGTCAGGTGACGTCCCAAACGGAGGAGGTCATCCGCTGCAGGGTTCAGCAGAGGAACATGGTCACCACCGTGGAGAAGCTGCAGCTGTGCAAGCCCGGGGAGGGTGCCATAGCCCCCCCCGGCACAAACCCCCCCCCCCCTCCCCCAGTGTAACTGCTGGGTCATTGCTGAGCTCGTAACCTGGACTGACCGATGTTTTCATCCTTCTTCATCTGTCTTCATCAGTTGTCATCTTTCGCCATAATCAGTTACCGTTAATTTCCCAATATAAATTTCTGATAAACCTGTTTGCATAACGTAAAGCTTAGCGTAACTTAAAGGGTATTTTGGCGACATGTAAGCAGTAAGATATAGTAAAGCGTGCAGTTCTTATACAGGTGGTAAATGTATACATGAGAGCTTGTCTCGGTGCCGCAGAGTAAATTCTATATTCTGTTGATTTGGACTGAAGCTACGGACGGGGTTGCCGTTGTTTAACCAAGACATTTACAATCCTGGTAGACGTAGTAAAAGCTACCAAACGTGTCGATGCAGAGCTGATGATCAGGAATGCATACAGTGGTGGAAAAGGTCAGAGGGTAGAATCTTTCAGTATGGTAAGCGCATCATGTCGCTTCGGGGCGCGTGTGTTAATTTCATTTGGATACGTAGGAGGTCTTCTGCTGAGTGGAATGAATCATTTCAGGGTGAAGTTCCTTCAAGTTTTGTTTATCCACATTTACCACAAGGGAAAGTTTTATATTCTCTAGGAAATGATTAGTAAAGGGGTGTTATTAAGCAATCATTTTGGAGGCAAAGGAAAACATGTTTTTCTGATGTTTGTCAGGCACGATCCTTGGTTTTTCAGATGAGGAAGTATTTAAAAATGTCAATAACCTTTGAACATCTGACCAGCGTTGAATTAACTCATGTTATTCACTGTCTCCTTTTATTTGCAGTTCTTGAAATGTACAGTAAATTGAAGGAGCAGCTGGAGTCTAAAAGGTAAATCTCTGTATATAATCGTCAGTATTTTTTAGAAAGATCTTGGTTTGTTTGCATATTGATGTTAATTTCTGTTGTTTTTACTAAACGCTTCCTGGCTTATAATAATTGTGTACGGAATGCTCACTGTCATTTTGCACAGTGCAAACTGGTTGACCTAAAGTCATTCATAAAAAGATAGAAGTGAATAACTTTCATAGCTGTGAATAGCTGTGGAGGGTTGCTACCCCTATGAACTGTACGCCGAACCTGAAAATAATGACCCTTCCTTGTCCATTAATGTCTCCTTAATCAATCATAACACATTATAAATGAGTCTACTATTCAAACGCGAGACAATTGACCTTGTGTGTGCCCTTCTTCACAGCACGAGCGCACGCCAGAGACCTGTCTCAGGCCTCACCCAAATTGAGGCAATCAGTGCAGTGCCCTCCTCCATTAATCTGTGTGTCTTTGCTGGCCTGCTCCGCGCTGCACGTTAATGACTGAGCTTGGACACGGTTTAATCAGGCCCAGATTCTGTCTCGAGTCACATGGAATGACCCCAACTAACTTCCCTGTGTTGAGCTGGTGTTCATAAATGTGCGATATATATATTATACGGTCTATTTGCTAAGAGAATCTCCTTTATTTCTTTTGCTTGGGCAGATCCTGCCGGTTCTCTTGGCTAAAGAGGATGCTGCTGTTTTTGTTTTTCAGTCTTTCCTTTCATCCTCCCCGTTGTGTAACTGCGCTTGAGGTTTTATCATCTCTTTTTAATTTCATGACACGTCTGCACATGTATCTCAGACGGTTTTAAGTGTTAGTTTTTGAAACGGTGCACAGCTTTCTCTGCCCGTACAAGATACCTCAGAGCATCTGGAAGGAGTAGAATAGATTATATATATATATATATCGTGGACAGAAATTCAGTTGTGTTTTTCATTATGGTCCCACCGTGAGAGGCAGTCAGTTCAGGAAGGAGGTTGATAGATAAAGAGGAGAGAATCTGGACCAGCTCATAGAGGCTTCTGGTCTCCCCTGTGCCCAGTATGGTGATCGCCTGTGCTGGGATCTCAGATGTACTCTAGAGAACATCTAAATGTATCTCGGTTCCCATTAGATTGTATTATATTTAAGATAAATGTTATTGATCCCACAAAGCGCTACAGCAACAGGTTATAAACAGAATCAGACAATAACCACAACATAACAGCACAATCACAAAGGGAGATATCCGTATATATTATGTATATATATGTGTGTGTGTGTGTGTGTGTGTGTGTGTGTGTGTGTGTGTGTGTGTGTGTGTGTGTGTGTGTGTGTGTGTGTGTAAACAATTTTCTGTATACAAACAAACACCCAGCAGGCAAAGTTTAACACCTGAGTCTGACAGGTGGCAAAATTTGTTAAAAAGTTGGCCGGTTCAGTGTGAGGAGTGTGTCGCATAACAGTAGTGATAATAATAATAATTGTTATTAGTATTATTATTAGTAGTAGTGGTAATACTAATACTTCCAATAATGGTAGTACTGCTAATAATACTATGCAGAGAGGCTGAGCCTGCCTTGGAATGTGTGAGTGTCCACTGAAAGCAGTACCGATTGATACTGTATAGTCTGACTGCTGCAGGGAGAGAAGTCAGTATTTGAGTTTTATGTTGGAATGCTCAGAGAAGCCGGCGTTTCTCCCCTTGCGGTTCTACAATGACTCCTTACTGAACCGGAAAAAAACATCTAGCATCAGGCTTAACATTCCCAGGAAACCGATGCATTTAGTCAGTATTTGAAATTTGAAAATGATGCTTTAACTGGAATCGGAACCCCTGTTTTCTTTTAGCCTCGCAACTAATCTTTAAGTCCACTGACACCTTGCGCAGATCCTTATGTAATTCCTATATCCTAACGGTCACCTGAAATTCTGTTACCAGAACAATCCCGTTTCTAACTGCTTTGGTTTCAAATGCCTATGGTTATTTTTATGAGTTTTCAATAATGATGTTTTTTTTTAATTATCCCACTGTGTCAGATTTTGAAATAAAAGAATACATATTGGATGTGGCAGGTCGTACATGTTTCTGCAGTTTAAATCCTGACCTCTGAGTGACTTTCACAATCAAAGGCTTGAATATGTTACTGAAATAGATGTTTGTAGGGCAAGACCTTGTGCTCCGGATAGTTAATAATTAGGAGGTTTCCGTTGAATGGATCTGAGCTGGATTATCGTAATTCTGAGACCAGCAAAAGCTGTCGCCTCGTTCAGTCAGGCCAGCTGCAGTGATAAGCTCATTGCGGTGATTTGAATGAGACCTTTCATATCAGCGCGGTGCCGTTACGGATTTAGGCTGCGTCTCGGATTTACGTAGCGATGCACTTTGCTAAGCGATAAGGCCGCAATCTGCCTGTGCAGCCATGCAGCACGTTTATTACTGGAGCGCGGCGACGGCGGCGGCGGCAAGCTGCAATCTACCGCGTTTGTCTTCAGGAGGATGAAAAGGGCTTTCATTAGTGCTGGAATTGAATCCCCCTGCTTGTGAGGAGGAGATCAAGGTTTACTGTTCAGGGTTTACTGTTCCTTGGCTCGTCGGAGGAGGAACCGGCTGCCTTTAATTCGCAACCCAAGAGAAATCACTCGTAAGACGGTGTCTGAACGCAGCCCCAAGGACCGTCTGGGGAGGCGCCGGGGCCTGGTTGGATCGAGCCGTAGGGACGGGCAGGCGTTTCCCTCACCGTAGGATGTGGCCAGTGGGCTGAAGTCGTCTATATGTGTGTTCCTCAGCAGGATAGGGTTACGAGAGGAGTGCGGTTTTGCTGAGGTTTCATCAGGCTTCGGACTAGTCCAAATATTGATGCATGTCTTCCCAAATATTAGACTGTGATTAATTATGCTGCAACGCGACCTTCCTCTTCAATGCCTCTGATGCTTTTTTTTTTTGTTTTTGTGTCCTTTCCCCACACAGGTATTACGCTGCCCTAAAGACGATGGAGCAGCTTGAAAACATTTACATTCCGCGAGTTGGCCAGTACCGCTTCTGTCAAATCATGGCGGAGAACCTTCCCAAGCTCCGAGAGGAAATTAAGGAGATTTCCATGTCTGACCTGAAAGACTTCCTGGAGAGTATCAGGAAACACTCGGATAAGATTGGCGAGACGGCCATGAAACAGGTGAAAAGGGGCTCTAATTTAACTCGAACCACCAAGAACCTGATTGAGCTCGAGTCCTCATCTGCTTAATTTTACAGGGATGTTATGGCTTCCAGCTTCCACGCCGAGATTGCAGGTCTCCTGAGAAGAGCTTATATTAAATGCATTAATCTGCCATAAAAACTCTGATGCATTTGCTTCCAATAAAAAGTCTTTATTTTGAATAATTAATCAAGTGCTGCCTGGGGTGTTCGGTGTGGGTTGGTGAATTTCCGTCTAATTTCTGGAAGATCCCCACCGGTTTTGTGGTCCAGTCCTCCTATGAAGCATGACTAAGATCCTCTAAGTGAAGAGCAGAATAATTTATCCCACAGACATTTCAGCAGGTCAGATGTATAGGCGGTTTCTGCGTTGCTGTATTTTTCCGGCATTTGCGGGGATGAAGTTCCTATTGGGGGGACATTAAGGAGTAGCATCGCGCCTCACTGTCTGCCCCCCTGCCCTGCACCAGGCCCAGCAGCACCGCTCCTTCAACAGCGCCCTGCAGAAGCAGGCCAGCGCGTGCTTCGCCAAGCCGCTCTACGCACTTAACGGCAGGACGGTGATCCGGCCCGGCGTGCCCGGCTCTGAGGAGCGGGCCGAGGAAGAGGACGACACGGACGAAGAGGTGCGGTGGCCGAGGCATCGCCAGACCATGTCACCAGTCAGCTTCGCGTCGTTACAGACCGAGGAGATGAGATCCGGGGTCGTCTTTTTCCTGTGTTGTCAGATTGAATTTCCTCACACATTCCTTGCTGAAGTCGCCCTCAAAGCTGTGCACTTAATTTGTTTTTGTGAGTTTCTACTCCAGTTGAACTGATGCCCTTTTAACGTTCGCAGGTTTTAACAGCTCCCGATTTAGTGGATTTCTCACCCGTTTACCGCTGTCTTCACATCTACTCTGTCTTGGTAAGTTTTGTTTTTGTTTTGTTTTGTTTTTCTGTAAATCTGAAGCACAGTGAAACTGAGCCTTCCTTCTGTCCTGGTGATTGTAATTATAAGCATAAGCTTATAATTGACCGTGAAACCTTTTCATGTTTTTCAAGCATGGTCGCACAATGGGGTCTGTTGAATTTTGCGAGCTGGCTTTTGACGTTTTTTCGCTGTGAATGAACTTTCGGTACAAAGGCATGCTTGTCTTGGCTTGAGGTACAGCAACAGTTTGAAATTCTCTGTGAAATATTCGCTTGAAATGGGATATAGTGTACGGGGAAGTGTAACAGAGTCATTTCCATTAAATACAGCCTCCAACCACTCGTACATACCGTTTTTGTTTTCGCTCTAATCTTTATTTGTTAGTCTTGGATAATAAGGCCGCAGAAATGTCACGATCTATAACTCCTGCGGAGTATCAATATGTGATTGCGATGTGCGTTACAAAGGATGCTATTTTAACACTGGAAAACGCAGACGGTCAAGTTGAGGCAAATGACACTGGACGCAGAGGCCTGTAAGATGACACGTAGCTTTCCCCGTATCCGTGCTTGAACCTGGTGTGCCGGTTACCTTTCAGCTCATTCTTCTGTTATGTGGGCCCCTGACCCTCCCAGGATTAGCCGAAACTTAGCTCGATTGGCCTTTGTGTGGCTGCTGTGGCTCCGATGCCCCTTGACCTCAAAGAAACAAATCCTGAAGGATGAACGTGCATCCAGCTCATATCCATGTACAGGAATGAATGAAAATGCATGACAATGTATTTTAATACAAAATACAAAGTACTGCGTAAGTGTATCAAGACAAATTACAAAATACAAAGTACTGTGTAAGTGTATCAAGGCAAATTACAAAACACAACCACCAAGCAAAGTATCAAAATAAATTACAATATTTTGTATTTTAAAAATACATTTCACATACTCCTGTTCTATATCAGCTTGTTCCTTCACAAGCGTTCTGACTGAAATGGCTTAGCATAAGAGCAACATTTTTTCGCTGCTTTAACGAGAGACAATACAAGTGTGAAACCAAACAAAAGATCAAATATTCTGAAGTGTTAAATATATCCCAACTATGTGACATTCAGATAATGGCAAGTCAATCTAATGATAAAATAATAATCACAGAATCAGAGATTTATTTTTAATTGACAAAACTGCTTCCTTTTGCATCACAGATGCAAATATCTCAACATAAAATTTTTTATGAAAAATGACAGATACAATTTAAGCATTTCAATGAACAACATCTTAACAACTTTAAGCTTTTGGTTAATCACAAGTGATCAACTATTGGCTACAATGAACTTTCATTGAAATGTCTAGAAAAAAATAGACTGTTTAAGTCAGAAAAACTTTTGCACACATGATGTCGTCACACATACATTATGGGGAAAGTACATGTTGTATTTTCAAAATACAAAAACTCTGAGCATTAAAGTATTTTGATGCAAATTACATAATGATTATGAAGTCAAATACAAATGACAAAATGTCAATCTTATTTGAAATATTCATTTAAAATACATGCATCAGATTTACTGCCCATATCTGGCTATGCATGTGCAGCATTAGATTTAGTCCTGTGCAACGAAAAGATAATGGTGATTTATATCTGATTCACCCATGTAACAATGCATCTTTTCTTGTAAGCCAAAAGGACGTTTGGATATCTGGCTGTTACATTGCCTAATACAGTGTGCAGTACATGCTGACAATGAAATGAAGTTCTGTGTGAGCTCCCAATAGTAATGCTAAGAATAATCAAAAGAGGAATAGTGATGCTTTATATTAACTGCACCTTTATAATGCATTCATCAGCATTCACAGAACATTCTTAAGCAGCATTGACGTATACATTGACACCATAAAATACTATTACCATGCAGTGTTTGTTATTAATGCATATTACAGCTATTAAAGTATGTTAGGATGTGAAGGTATACTTGCATGCTGCTTATGAATGTTCTATGAATGCATTTTAAAGGTGCATTGAATGTTCTACGGATGCATCATGAGGGCATTATTAAGTTAATATTAATGTAAAGTGTTACCAAGTAAAATTGTAAAAAAGAATAAAATAAGAAATAAAAGTAAACAGAAATCTACTACAAATCTTGCCGGACTCTTGCAGGATTCAAGACCTGATTTAAAATGTAAAACTCTTTGTTGCCCGTCTTGCAGAGTACGACTGTGATGGAAATCATGGTAGAAATCATAATATCTGTACTTTCACAATAATTGCCTGTTTATGTATTTAACATCTGTCAGATATCTTTGTGCTATATTAGTGCAGTCTATTCTTGGCCTGAATTTGTTGACTCTGGTAGTTTATCTGCTCGATCTTACTGTAAAAGATTTGTATTATCACTTCGCTCCAGCTAATTGCGATGGCTATCGGAGCAAGCTATTCTCTTGCACCCATTTGAGTATTTTGAAGACTTGCGGGAAGCAAGCGTGCTTTTGCTTATTCTGGCAGTGGAGTACCGTGTTCGTGTTATTGACACGGCGCTCGAGTTAATGTCCGCCATCTCAGCCTTGCCAACCGGTGTCGTCATGTGGCTGTTTTGAGAGTGAAATTTGCAGCCCCAAACTGCCCGCTGCCGTGTCCCCTACGGCCCCCCGTTCCAGCTTCGCGATTTTTGGCAAGTGGGCAGAAAAATGACATGATGAGTAAACATTTTTAGAGCACCGCAGGTGAGTGTTAAAGAGGCCAGTGTTTACATTCCCCACATGCGTGTCACGCACATGCCCACACGGGCGCGCCCGATTGGTGGGGTCCTTTGCCTTTTGCGTTGCGCTCCATGGAATCGGAGTAGCGATAAGTAACATAAAGCCTTGAAGTTAATGTAGTTTGGTTGCATGGTGTTAATGTGCTAATGAATGACACCAAGATAATTATCACCATGACTATGATGAGCTGCTATGCGGAGGTAGTGTGAGACTCAGTGGATTAGACCTCTGTGCCTGTGAGTAGAAGGTCGCTGGTTTGAATCCCGCCCTCAGCAGAATAGTCACATCTGTGGTCAGACCCCAGGTTTCATTCTGTGTGTGTGTGTGTGTGTGTCTGGACAGCCAGATGGTGAATGTGAAAATTAAGCATTCCAGTGTACCGATATTTTTCCAAATGGCAAATAAAACGGTATTTCATATCAGTAATACAGTAATTTGTCCTATAAGAAGTAATTTCAGCCTGTCTTGGTTCCTTTTCTACCTGCAGCCTAGCATTTGGTATTCATACTCTTCACTACGAGGCCCTGTCTTGGGGTAAGCTGTTGCAAAATCGCCTGATCAGGCTCGGAGGGTGTGTACCACCTCTAAGTTTACATATGGTAATTTACTAAAAACGTGATCTCTTTCTCTGCATAGTTCATATAAGGTCATTGGGTTATATAAGCCTGGCACATTCGTCGCTTCTAAAGGCATTTAAATTATTATTATTACTTTGCGTTCCTGTAAATGAAAACATTTGCGTGTGAGGTGTGTTCTGAATCCGACGTGCCAGGTTTGAGTTGCGTTCTGAAAGGCTCGTGAGCGATTTAGCCCATGAAGCGTTTGACCAGGCTGTAACCTCTGTAAAAGCAGAGCATTTATAAAAACACCAGCCTGACGCATTCATCTCGCTCACAAATTGCGGCATGTTTGCTGGGTGGGGTCGACGAACCATTCTCCCCAAATGACTGCGCTGGCATGTCTGCGGCAGCCGATACCCATAGACGGGCTCTGCTCTGGCCCTCTGCTTCATATATAAAGTAAATGGTGATTCTTTAGCATTTACTACCAGAACTGTGACACA
>JAABNY020000040.1:11035911-11046511 GCA_015164015.2 Brevimyrus niger | reverse complement strand
GGCCACGCCGACCGCCGCGCCGGGCCCCGCTCCCTCCCCCCCCCCCCCCCCCCCCCCCCCCGTGACCCCTGCGGATGAGCCCCGCATTCTCTGGGCACTATCCTGAACCGTCGTCCCTCAGCAACGTGCCTGTCGCAGTCCGTGCCTGTGCTTGTCTTCTACAGATTTCTATGACGGGCTTCATCTGCGGTTTGAAATGCTCTCTGAGGCTGACCAGCTTTGTCCCCCCCCCTCCTGCTGAGGGACATCCCATAAGTGTCAGTCAGGTTGGGCCAGGCTGGCTCATTTGCAACTCAGATGGCGCAGTAGATCTATATGCCCCTTAGTGACCTCAGTGGCTTTAAGAGCCTCGACTCCACACGACATGGTCTCAGTGTGGGGCTTCTCCTATTCACTCCTTTACTTTTAGGTGCTGCTGTTTTTCTTTGGTGATCAGTGGAGCACGATGCGAGTTTAATTAGAAGAGCCGTGGGTTTTTGTTTCAAATAATAGGTTGCTGTTGCCTCAGAGTCGTGTTATTCTTGGATCCGACTGCGGTTCCTTCTGGTTGAACTTCTGTCGCTGCATATCGGCATGTTGAGAGAGGTGAAAAATCCCACTAAGATCATCCCTTCCCCGGTTCTTACTGTATCCCCGTGCGTAGTTGGTATCTAAAGGTTACTGCTTCTTACATGAGTTTTGAAGATCAATCTGTAAACGTACTGAAAGTTTTCTGAAAGTCTTTGGCCATTTTCCCATGCCCCGTGTACTCAATGTGTGAGGCCTCCACCTATTAGGCATATTTGACAGTTTCCAGGTTCTGTCCCTCTTGTCCAAAAATTGAACTTGTCCTCTCTCGTTCTTGCTCGAACCCGTTGAAATTCCCCTGCACGTCAGGCGGCCTCGTTCCAAGTCAAACAAACCCACAGACCTTTTCACCTCCAGGCTTTTGAATGCAGATCTGCTCAGTTATGAAACAAGCCAGAGGTGATTTCACTCCATTTTAAGTCGGTCGTGGTGGATTTCACGGAACGTTTGGCGGTTCTCAGATCATTCAAAAGAATTCGCCAAGCTCGCAACGAGAAATACACACACACACACATAGATTTTTACCTTTTGTGTTATTAAAATAGGGCCAGGAGAGCAGGTTTATCTGTCATTCATTTGATTATTGTCTGTTTACGGTTTTGCAACATCTCAATATTGCAATATGTTCTGTGTCTTTGGGCGTTATAGGGTGACAGAGAAACATTTGAAAACTACTACAGGAAACAAAGGAAGAAACAGGCTAGACTGGTGCTTCAGCCACAGTCCAACATGGTGAGTGAAGAGGGGGGAGACCCCGCATTGCCCATCCATAGGGCCGGCAGAGCTTTCCGGTAACCCTGCGTCTCGTGTGTCCTGCAGCATGCGACCGTGGAAGGCTACACGAAGTACTTCAATCAGATCGTTGGGTAACGTGTGCCTCATACCTTCATTTAACCGCTAACGTCTGCCGGTTAACATCGGCATTTAGATGATGAGGTGCCACGTTGTGTGCTGGCCTCGTGTTTGTCCCACCCAGAGTGACCCCCCCCACTGATGCCTCGGTCTGACCCTCCGCAGCTTTTTCGTGGTGGAGGATCACATCCTGCACGCCGCGCAGGGGCTGGTGAGCCGGGCTTTCACGGACGAGCTGTGGAACATGGCCCTGTCCAAGATCATCGCCGTGCTGCGCACCCACTCTGTGAGTCCGGCTCCCCCCCCTCCCCACACACACACACTCACACACACACACACCTGGGGGAGAGGGGCCGTGCACAGGGTGGGGGCACGGAGGCGGCTGTTTGTCCCAGAGTGGGGGTTTTCATGCGAGCCCCGGAGCAGAACCACCTCCACAGCCGTGTCTTTTTGTGATGAAAAGTTAGTAGTGCGAGAGGGACAGTGAGCCCCTTTGTTTCCCCCGGGGGTCTCTGGCTGTGGGCCCCCGCTCTGGGCCATCCGCATAATCCCCTCCAATTTACAACTGACTGGATCTTCTAAACGCACCCTCAGTCCAGCACTTCAGAATATTCGCAGTTAATGTGCTGTTGTCGCCGCAGTCTGTCTTCATTAAGCCCGGCCGACCCCTGCATTAGATTGGGCCCGAGTCGCTCGGCTCCGGAAAGGTCCGCAGAAGAGGTTCCGGCTCTGGATGCGCGCTGGGTCGTCGGGCGTGCCTTTCATCGCTGTGAGCTCGGCCCCGAACGCCCGGGATTTTGGGAAAAGTGCAGTCGAGGTCACGCAGACTCTGTACTCAGAATAGTCTCAAGAAGTCCCGGACTTCGCCCCGGGGTTGGGTGGGAGCGACTGAGCCTGTTGACAGGAAGCCAGGTGACGGAGCGGGTCAGCTTCCTGTCTGCAGGCCGACCTCGCAAACCACAGAGCTCCCCTTTGTCCCGAATCCGCAAACGGCCGGCGGCCGCGTGATTTACGCACCCCGACCCGCCGCCTGAGACCCGGGTAGGAGGGCGGAGGGGCAGCAGCGAGCTTTTTCCAACAAGCACTCGGCCACTGATTCAGACCAGGACCTCAGCCATAAATCAGCAGACGGGTAGCGAGGGGGTTTCCTGTTAGCGTTAAGTAGCTGGACAGTACTAATAAGGGGGCGTGGCAAGCCAGGCTTAATTGGGTCATGTGGACCTGGTTAATCGGGTGGTGGGATAGGAGCTGTTTTCTTATGATTTTTAATGGATGCTCTGGTAGCAACGTCATGCTTTGTGACCATATGCACTGGGAACCCACCAGCGAGAACGGGGGCAGTGTTGGTTTGGTTAGACAGTCCCGGAGGGGGGTGTTTGTCTTTACCGCCGTGAGAGCCCCCCCCCGCCCCCCCACTCAAAGCCGGCCTGTCGACGCTTTAAGGACTGGATAACTGAGGGTCGGCCCTCCTCCTCCTCCTAACCCCCGAGCCAGGCCTCCCCCTGTAGCAGCCTAATTGTTGTTTTACAAGTGTGGGGTATTGGAAGGGTGGGGGCGGTGGTCGGCGAGGGAGAGGGGGAGGGAGCATCCCATTGGTTGGGCTGTGTCTAGATGTATTTACAGCAGTGTTTCCCAATCCGGCCCTCTGGGACCCACAGCCAGTCCATGTTATTGCTCCCTCTGTGCTCCCTGCCAGACAATCCACATTTTTGCTACCTCCCAGTTCCCAGTAGGGAACAAAAATGTGGACTGTCTGTGGGTCTCCGAGGACCGGATTGGGAAACTTACCACACTTGGGATTCTCTCTTCTTGCCACTTTGCTTGAATTCTGAGATCTCAGCAGTGGGCTTTGTCAAAAGCATCATGTGCCGCACGTCTCCTCTCTCATTCCAACAGTCCTATTGCAGTGACCCTGACCTGGTCTTGGAGCTGAAGAACCTCATAGTCATATTTGCGGACACTTTACAGGTAAGCGAAGAGCGTTTAATATACCATATATGTTTTTTTTCCTTATAAATGATCATGGTCTAATTGTTATATTTAGCGGCCCCATGACCACAGCCTTCAGATAGTTGTTCGGCACACGCCCACAGGTGACAGTCGGGGGGCCCCTTGAGCGGTTCAGGCAGACCCAAGAGGCCAAGTCCTCACAGGCCCCAGCGGTGTTATGTGTCTGAACGCACTGCTTGTTGTGGGCTGCCAGAACAGACCCCGGGGATCTGCTGAAAGACGGCATTTCAGCAGAATCCTGATACTCTGCTCTCTTCTTCGGGCGGTTTTTCACTTTCCGTTCCCTCTTTCCCTCACTGTCCACCCGCCCCCCCCCATCTCAATGTAAAGGTCTGTGTAGGTTCCCTACTTCCTCAGGGCTGGAATCGAAATTAGAATCTGAACTTGCGACGTCATTATTAATAGGGGTCCACCTTCCATGTGCTGAGTCGTCACCGGTAGAGTTTAAGAGCGGCTCTCTTCTTATCTCTCAGTGGAGGCCGGCGTTTGTTCACAGCAGGCTTTATCTGCTGGCCGGCCTCTAAAAACCATGTGGCGGATTTGGAAGGGATAGTTGAGCTCTGTTGACCTGACCTGCTCCAGCAGCCTAGCTCTCAGACCGACTCCTTTGTGCCCATCTGATTTTCTTTGTTGATTTTAAACCCACTAATAAGTTAGGTGATTAAGGTGATTTATCTAGTGCACCCAAAGAGAGATTAAATATTAATTTAATCTGAACAGTGTTTAATACCGTTTTCATGTGGTTTCTTTGTAGGGCTATGGGTTTCCTGTGAACAGACTCTTCGATCTGCTGTTTGAAATAAGGGATCAGTACAATGAAACGTTGCTGAAGAAATGGACCTTGGTTTTCAGGTTACCCCTGCCTCTGAGGCTATTACGTCGCACCCTCTCCCCATCTCCAGGAACCATATTTCACAGCTCTTTCACTAAATACCGAAAGCTTGTCTCGTAGTAGATTTCCACTTTAGGCTTAAGGCATGGGATTGTAGTGAGGAGACACAGCAGGAGGTCTGGTCACTGGACAGGTGCATTATGGTCCAACACTGACCATCCCTGGCGTGTTCATTCTTTAGTCTGCAAACCAGTGTCTGGCCACTTTAAGTCAAGGCAAAAGTTAACTGCTAGAGAATGTTCCAGAGGGACACACTCGCCATGGTTGGAGCTGAGGCTTCTCAGAAACTTCTGTCATTTTTTTTTATGGCATCACATCTTTGATTTAGTGGCTTTTAACTTCTCAGGCCACTTTGGTTTTTCCCTCAGCAGTCGTAAACGTGCACCCCCCCCATTAGCAGTAGTTAAGTACAAGCTGCCCAGCTGTTGAGAAATTCATGGCAATGTTTCTTTTTGACAGGGATATATTTGAGCAGGACAACTACAGCCCCATCCCAGTGGAAAACGAAGAAGAATACAAGTCTGTCGTCTGTAGGTTTCCGTTCCAGGATGCAGAGTTTGAAAAGGTTTGTCGAGCTTAGATTCAGCTTTTGCCGTCGTAGAACCCAGGGTCCCCTCAGGCTACGTAAAAAGGCCAGCGGGATGAACGGAGCTATATCCATTATTCAATTTTAGCCTATGAACACAAATGATGTACAGTCAAAGTATGAATGGGGTGTGTATCAGTTCTGGACTGTTTATTTTTTGGAGGACTTGTGTCACACAAACGTAATTCGTGTCCCCCCCCCCCCTATCAGCAACCGTTTCCAAAGAAGCTTCCAATGTCCCAGTCAGTGCCTCAGATCTACACTCAGGTGAAGGAGTTCATCTACGCCAGCCTTAAGTTCTCCGAGTCTCTCCATCGCAGGTAAACCTGCTTCTTATTTTTTCTCCATCCTGTGCCCCTGTGCTGCTTATATTTAATTTTACCACTTTCCTATAACTGCCCTTAATACCTTTGATGTGGTTGAAGTATGTGTTGAACCTACTTCTCTGCAGCGTTTTCCTGTTGCGTTGCGCTGAATTTCTGTTAAATGAGTCTTCCATGGAGCAATGGCCTGCAGAGTCTTCGTGTTTGACTTTTGGAGTAAGACGAATCATCCATAGCATGGTGTCAGGAAACATGTCGACAAGACCTTGTCAGTCCAGCTGAGTCGCACGTATGTGGGGGCCCCCAGGTTGGTGGGGGCCCCCAGGTTGGTGGGGGCCCACTGCTTGGGTCCGTGCTAACACTGTCTTGCTCCCGTCGGCATCTTTCACATCAGACCTGTTTTCCATCTGCGGGCTTGACACTTTTGGTCAAGACACAGCTGTGAAAGTTGCAGGGATGGACTAACTTTTCCAGACAAGATCTGTTTGCAAACACGCCTGTCAGCTTTGGCCGAGTTCCCAAAGCAATAGAGTGTGAATGATTTCACTACTTTTGAAAGCTCCTTCCAAAATATCTATTTTTTTTGCTGCCGTAATACACATTTCCTGCAGCGGGTCCTCGAGGATGGAGATCGAAGTTAACAGCACTCAGACAGCCTCAGCAAGCTCCGTCTCACTGAATGTAACATTCCCGGCAAATATGTTTACAACGGAAGTACAGACTAATTGTTGTAGTAACATTTTTAAAAAAAACTAAAATATTATGCTTGTAATAAAATTGTCTTAGGGCTGGTTCTATATTGAGTTGCAAGATTTTGGGACCTTAGTTTTGGTACTAAAAATTCAGTATTTTCCCCTTTTCACCAACTTTCGAATACCACATCAGCTGGGGTCCTTTTCATTACTTCCGTACTTTGGAGCGGGACTTGCAAATGCCTTTATTGTCGTTATGAAAATAACCTGCCTTGAAAAGACAAAATTCATCCGCCATGCTGAAAAAAAAATTACAAACCCAAAAGACAACAGTAACAAAAAAAAGCATTCAAAATAAATTTCTCACAAACCTGTCCGTCAATGATTTAAAGAGTAAGGAAGAAAATGATTCTGATTGGCTCGAATGCAGAACTCGTGCAAAAGCGGAGACAGTACACTTTAAACTTTATTTTTAAACATACACTTGATAATCTTGAAAAGGAACAATCATTGAAATTAGAAAACTTCCAATGACAGAAATAAAATGTTTTCGCAAAATGTAATCCTCCCATTCAGCACTGGTACCAATTTTTATGCTGGTGGAAAATCAACACAAGAAGTACCGTACTTCTGGTGCCTTTTTTGTAGCACCTAAAGTACTGTACCTGGTGCCGTGGAAAAGTGCCCGTAGAATCCGACTCGATTGGAATCATCGGCACTGTATTTGGAAAGTCTTGCCATAGCTGCCGATTCATTCTGAATCATCGGCACCATGTTTGGAAGGTCTTACCATAGAAGATGACTCCTTTGGAATCGCTGACACTGTAATTAGGTCTTACTCTAGCTACTGATTGTCCTGGAGTATTGACACTGTCTTAATTCTGCTGATAGCATGCTGGCCTGTCAAGTCTCTTTGGCTAGTAAGTTATATTTTTGTGTGCATGCTGGTAAAACCTTTAGTGGTGTACACTGGGGATGATTGGTGTTGTGGCCTTCTTAAATTCTCATGATTGTCTGACACTTTTTTTCTCTTTATTCCCCCTTAATGAATGCTAATGGTTCTGCCTTCACACCTTGCTAATTGTTTCTTTGTGAGGTTAAACACTTGGTAACGACTTGCCCATTGAGCACTCATATGAATGTTTACTTACCTACTCCCTTCCCTCCCTATAAATTGCTCACACACAGCTCCTATCTACTAAATCAACGATCACCAGCAGCTCTGTGCAAAGACAAGCAGAACTGAATTTGACCTGAGCATAGCTTCATATATATAAATGGATTTGCTTGATGGGCCATACTGGACCTCAGTTGAGTCTTAAGCGTCAACAGATGTCCAGTATGCGTTTCTATGCATTTTATCTATATACCCAAAGTGTGCTTAAATAAACAGATACCATCTACTGGAAGTAGTAAAGTTCTTTTCAAATTTACATGCAATTTTGCAAGATTTCATATCATGCATCTGTCCTATTTTAGTTAAACTTTTACTTTTAGTTAGAAATTCTTCAAGCTATTTCAAATTGTTCCAGAGCTGTACCACATACATATTCTATGTATTTGAATTGCCCTTTGGAAACCCCAAAGGATTGTACTTTCATAGGGATTGAAACCGAAATGGGTTATATTAACAAACAGCGGTCCTACGTGCAAGGCTCTTTCTGTTCTGAGGTACAGTTTTTGTTTCATTAACGGAGAGTCTGAGTCCTGCAGGATGGCCCAAACCCAAACATCCATGAGCTCCTGCACTCCCCCATCCTCTAGCATACACACACTTTCTGCAAACAATGTTTTTGTTTATTTGCCCTTTGGCACTCACAGAAAAACACTGTACTGTACTGTATATTTTAAACATTTTTAAGTTTGCCTTTAGGATCTCTGTTGGTTAATTTTGACTCTTGTTTTTTTTCCTGGAGGTAGTAAGTTGGAGCAAAATAAATATTTGGCTGTAAATTGTTATTTGGCAAAATTCTGGGCTGTGTTTAAAGTGGCAACATAGAGAAATGAAGAATAAAAACTAATTTATTGAAACAAAACGGAAATGATGGACAATTTTATGGCGGCTTTATAGCTGAAGAAATCAGACTGTGGGTGTTCATAAAACGTTTTCAGACTGATTTAGTTGCACATGATATTTCCTAACTGTATTCATCCTCACAAAGTGTGTTTGCAGGCTAATCGTTTGCTAAAAATGTAAGTTATCCACTCGGAATCCTTTGAAGAGACAGTTGCGGTAGCCTCTGCTGTTTGTGAAATGAATTTCAGCTCCACCGAAATTGATGACATGCTCCGGAAGTCCACCAACCTCCTCCTGACACGAACGCTGAGCAGTGGCCTGCAGAGTCTTATCCGGAAGCCCCACATAGGGCTCACCGAGGTATGTACTCTTTTCAGAGGTGGAGATGTCAGGTCCAGAGAGTACAAATCCAGACCAAGATTTTGTTGCAACCAATCAGTTGAATACTCTATGACTATGACTCTTTATACTCAACTGGTTGGTTGAAACAAAATCTTGGTCTGGATTTGTACTCTCTGGACCTGAAATCTCCACCACTGACTCTTTCTAGTGTAAAATCCTTTACTCCATTCTGGAGTAAGATGCACGTGATCCATATAAGCATATTATACCTGTTTTTTGTGTTTTTTTTTGTCTTTTTTTTGGAATGATTTCATATCTTAAGAAAAATTCTCTATAAAGCCTTTCACAAGAGAGAAGATCAGTAAATCATTGTTATAGCTGGAGTATATTTGAGTGTTTACTTGTGTAACTATGAGCTCTTTGAGTAAACTCCAGTAAGAATGAGCTGGGTGGTGTCTTCTCAGTGGCAGGCAGGATAGTGGTTGGACCCAGTAAGCTGTTGTTATTGCTTTTCAGCTAGTTCAGATTATCATAAACACCACTCACCTGGAACAAGCATGCAAGTACCTGGAAGATTTTATCACAAACATCACTAACGTCTCCCCAGAAACCGTCCACACCACAAGACTTTATGGGCTTTCAACGTTTAAGGTATGCCGGTCAGAGATGTATAAAATCCCTCTTTGCAATTATATGCTCTTGGCACATACGAATATTTTCCACATTACGGTTTACTTAAGACCTGCTGAGAAAATTTACACTGGGGGCAGTTTGGTCAAAGGAAACGTGTTCCATCAAATTAATGGGACTTTGGAGGTCGACCAGAAATGCCACCTTCTGCGTTTCTTGCGCGTCGTGTGTCGTTTTCCGTCTCAGAACTCGTAAACGATTTAAAGGCTGACTGAAAGAAATTTGATCTCGGTGTGTGATCCATGCATCATAGAGCCAAGACGACGGTAGATATACTTTGATGTGACTAGTGAATGAATGGATTGAAGTCGACTGAGTTTCAGCGACAACGCCAACTCGTCCATGTGGTGGTCTTCAGGACGCCAGGCATTCAGCAGAGGGCGAGATCTACACCAAACTCAACCAGAAGATAGACGAGTTCATCCAGCTGGCCGACTACGAGTGGAGCATGGCGGAGTCTGACGGCCGAGCCAGCGGATACCTCATGGACCTCATCAACTTCCTCCGTAGCACCTTCCAAGTTTTCACACACCTGCCGGTGAGCCCAGGCCCAAAACGGCCACGAGACCGCAGGCTTGTCTGCACTGTGGCTCGCTGGACGCAAAATGTGGCTCTGAGGGTGGGAGAAGGGGCAGAGCAGCTGGGGCACGCGGAGGGGGGTCCAGGAAACGCCGTCTGTCTGTCTGTCTGCCTGCCTGCCTGCATCAGGGGGGGGTCTTTTCTAATTGCGGTAGCTGATAGTGATGCCTCGTAAAAGAGGCCCGTGGCGCCAAAGATCTCATTACTGCTGCTTTCCAGTCATTTTGGGGTATAAAGTTGTGCCCTGTTAAACATCCTAGGAAACAGTGGATGAGATGTATTCAGCTCCAGACCTGATTGATCAACACACCTGATCTATGGATTTACTCATCCAGGAAGCCCCTAGAACTTTTAATCTTTGCTGTAGACATATAGCTTTGTTTTGTCCGGAGTGTAATTAACGTGTGAGAAACCTGGTACAGTAATGCGTCAGTCCAGAAACGGGGTAATATCACAGCAGCGTGATCCTCAATGGCAGCTAGACCCTCATCTCAGTGCATTTCAGTAACGTCCCCCTGTGTCTCCCCAGCACTGACCGATCTCCCTCCCCCTCCACTTTCCCCCAACCTTCCATTGCTGCCCGCCTGTGAAATTGGGTGTCAGGCTTGCCTGTTATTAGCTATTCCGTGTTGCCCGCTCCTTGACCTGTGCTACATGTGCCTGTATATTCTACTTCTTTACCAGACATGTTTGGTTCTCTACCTCCTTTCCTGTCCATTTATTTTTGCTATACTTTCTTTCCCTGTTCATACTTGAATTTTGGGTTCCGCTCAGAATAACAACAATGATCATGCCGCGATGTCGGTGAGTAACCGCCCGTGAACGGAGGTGGAAACGCATGCTCATGTCAGTCCCGTGGAGCTGCCTCCAAGCTTGTCGCTTCTTACACATGTAATCACAGATTCGGTTGGAGGCGAGAGGTCTATGTCTCCCCCCCCCCCCCCCCCCCCCCCCCCTTTTCCTTCGCCTGCTCCTCTTGCCCTCCCCCCAGATGTCGCCTCACCCCAAATTCTGACAGACTCTTGTTTTTTTGGCGGGGGGGGGGGGTGG
>JAABNY020000040.1:11001000-11035811 GCA_015164015.2 Brevimyrus niger | reverse complement strand
CGCAATCTCAGTTCAGCCCCCTGGGACCGCCCCCCAACTTTTCCCTTTTTCCCCCTCTAAAAAAAGAATCGGTTGGGGGCGGGGGGACTCTGTCTCCCCCCCCCCCCCCCCCCCCCACCTTGTCTTTGTGCCGTGAAACTCCGACACTCCAGAATGTGTCATCCACACGAAAATGTGACAATGCTGTCTGTTTCTCAGGGGGAGGGAGAGTCTATAGTGTTTATTTCTTAGAGCAGTGTTTCCTAATCTGGTCCTCGGGGACCCGCAGACTGTTCCCGTTTTTGCAGGCAACTGGGAGGGAGCAAAAATGTGGACCTTCTGTCGGTCCCAGCGGACCGGGTTGGGAAACACTGATTTGGAGTAATCGACACTCTTTAAGAAAAGGCATTCTTATAGGCATTGCAAGAGATGCACTACTTAATTGTCAAGTGAGCATTCCAGACTGTGAAGTGTAACCACACGTTATTCTGACAGAATACGTTGGTTGTACTCGTGTTCGTCTAGATACAGAGTGATGGTTTGTTTAGCAGCTAGTCACATGCTAACGTGTCACTCAGCAGATCGATCCTCTTTCTTGGTAGGGGATCGACCCGGAATGACCTGTTTTTTGTTTCTTGTTTATTTTTTTTTCAGGGAATGTCCCACCATCACTCCCATTAAAAGCCAGTGTCGTTTCACCTTTACAGTGTCTTGATCCCTCCTCCTCCGGCTAAGCTTGTAGCCTGAGGGATTCGTTTCATTCACCCAGTACAGTTATGGTGATAAATTGTATTGGTAGGCATTTGAGTGAAAGATGAAGGCTCCTTAACAGGTAGCCCATGGCGATTAAGACACCTGCATGTTAATTCCATAATCCCAGTGCCCAGCCCTCTGTCACTCATTAATGGGGATGGGAGACAGCAGTGTTTGTGGGTGACCCTTTGGGAATTCCTGATGAAATCTGTGTGTCATTCTTGACAGTCCATTTTTTAAAACTCGGTTATTATTATTATTATTTTCTCAATCGGTAATCTTTTGATATGTGATACCACCTCTCCCCCAATCCTCAAAGCACTTAATGACTTATGTGAACTCTTTTTCTCTCCATCCATAAATTATGATTTACTTTGGAATATCCCCCCCCTGTGAATTAACTGTACAGCATGTGTGTTTCCACTCTCTGCTCTACGAACCAGTGTTTCCCTAAGATAACAATAACTTTGGTTCTTGTTTGGTGAATTTTTAAGTCAGGGGAACATGTTAGTAGTTCATGGTGGGCTGCAGCTTACGCTGTTGGGTTTTGGGATGGGAGCAGGACTAGACTGGTCTCCTGAAGTCACGCTCAGCCTTTTCATTTACAAAACACCAAGCCCTCAAAGTATTGTGTTAATGGTTGTGCTTAGCATGAAGGCGCTCGTCATGAACGGTCGGTGCACAATAACTCTGGAGTCTTTAATTACATGGAATGGATGGCGTTAGATGGTTTTACTTGAAACGCGTGTGGAGATTCTGACTAAGTCTGAGTCTGGTTCCTTATAGACTCAGCCTCACACCATGTGGGCTGTAATAGTGGAGTTTGTCTGTGCCCCCCCCCCCATCTGCAACACTAGAGTTGCCTTCACCTTCATGGCTTCAATCATTCGTTTTGGCTGACATTCATCCAGAGCGTCACCTAGATGTTAGGAAACCCCTAAATAGGAGGCAGAAATTAGTAACAGGATGGTTTCCCCTTGACATCGTTCATTCCATCTTCTATCTCCCCCCATTTTTGCGTTCGTCTCATTGCGCTTGACGAATCGAGCTGGTTGTGGTGGAGTTTAACCTGGGAGCCGACTGCCGGCCTTCATGCTGCCACCGGCTCGTCGCGCGTGGGTACTGGGCACGGGCAGCATCGCTCGCCCTCGCTAAGCCATGCACGCCTCACCGCTTTCATTTCAGGCCAGGGCTGCTGATGATCTCTCTTTAGCTGCCTCACATGTAACCAGTAATGGGGAAGATTCTCCTTCGGCACGTGGAAGGGGGGCTGTCTGTGGGTCGGGTCACTCATGTTATCTACAGAACCACAAGGTGGCAGTTCGGCAAAAGTCGCTGCCTGTGCTCCTCATCTAGGTCACTTCTGAAATCACTGTACGACACAAAAGCTGCTTTAAAATCTAAGCAATATAAATTTAATACCGTTAATTTGGCCCACGGACGGAGGCGTTTTCGAAGTGCCCGCCTCCTGTTTTGCTGGGGAGCTGGGCAGGCTTGTGGGGTGCTGCATGGACCCATCCACGTCTCTCACCGCATTCCACTGGATGTGACCGTCTGACGTGTCTTGGGCAGAGTGGATGAGCCATATCCGCTACCGACGCATGTGTCATTTCAGCAGCCGCTGTCCATTGGCATGTCCTTAGCTGTAAGAACGCATGTCTGTGTGTCTGTGTGTGTGTGTGTGTGTGTGTGTGTGTGTGTGTGTGAGTGTTTCCTCTCATTTCACGGTGGCGTGTTCAGGCAAAGCTATTTAGCTTTGCGTCTGCCTGTCCGTGTGGATGTCATGTGACTTGGGTGCTAATAACACAAAGCCACCCCCCCCCCCCCTTAGTACGGTAGCGGTGGGGCCCGCCATCTCCTCCCGTCTGTGGTTATCGTCTGTGGTTATCGTCTGTTATCGTGTGATGTCTGCGTGTCATTCGGATCGGGGCCCGACGGCGCTCACAGGTCGGCGGCCTCGGTGTGTTTCCGTCTGTCGCTACAGGGCAAGGTGGCGCAGACCGCCTGCATGTCGGCCTGCAAGCACCTGTCCACCTCCATGATGCAGATGCTGCTGGACAGCGAGCTCAAGCAGATCAGCATGGGCGCCATCCAGCAGTTCAACCTGGACGTCATACAGTGCGAGCGTGAGTCCCTGTTCCTGGCGTGGGGTCCTCTGCGGGCAGGGTGGCGGACAGGCCTAGTGACATCGGAGAGGGGAGGTGGCGGAAGGGACTCGATTCGGGGACCAATAAAAGGTAGTTATGTGTTAGTAAAGGGGAAGACGCAGCTAAATAATTGACAAGAGGGGGTGTCGCACTACGCCTGGTTGTGAGGCTGGTGACCAGGGTGCGTGAGAGGAAACAAAAGTTACTGCGATATAATGATGGGGAACGGGGAGCAGGCGATCTAAAGGAGGCTCCCGTGTCAGCTGACCTGCCCCCGCTGTTATAAAGGGCTGTGGGGAAGCGTCAATACGCTCATCACTCATTTTTTGTAGTAGTATGACTATATAGTCACAAGATATTTATATATACCACGGTAAATAAGGTATAAAATAAAGTTCAGAAGTGCTGGATGAAAAACCTGGCCCGTCATTATCAACTGCGGTTTACCAGTCTGGGATTAATTCAGAAGGGGGGGGGAGTCTGACCCACTTCCTTAGAGAACCCAGTGATTTCTAGTTACTCATGTGCAATTTAAAAATACTGGCATGGCTATTAAAGGGTTTCCACTAGACAAAGTAATTACAGCTTTCAGCTTTATGAAACAAATTGATACAGATCTAAGGCAGACAGTGCAGTCAGATGCTCTTCCTTCTGGAAATGCCGCTTTCTAGGATCTAATGGTGTTGAACTTCCCGCGGGGTGAACTTCAGCAGCCTTCCTTGCATTTGGCCTGGAAACGCCACATTTCGCCTTCTGTGATTAGTCTCTGGGCTGCCGGCAGCCGGGGGACGGTTCCTGCTTGGTGCCGCATCCCCGACTCTCCCCACCGCTGTGTCTATAGTCTGCCTCAGCTATCATTTCGTCGTTTGTCATTTATCTGATTTTAATTATTTTTTTTTCCGCCATGTTTATACCTTCCTCAAAGGGTAATACGGTAGTGCTTTCCTGTGGCCTCGAACACGCGAGCTTGCGGTTACATGTCCGCAGCCTTTCGTCTGCACGCTTTCTTTTGCTACCCCTTGATCCCACCGTTGTGTTGAGGGAGATTATCTGTGATTCCAGTTACAACCCAGCTGTCACTGTTCAAAGCTTATTGGCTTCGTATTTTTGAAAAGATCTGTTTGACGAGGGTGAAGTTCCAAACCTGGTTTCTTAGGACCCTTTAATGAGATGTGTATAAGCCCCAGCGTGAAATTGACCGGCCGTTTAAGGTAATCCAAAAGCTTTGGTGCTCTGTTGCTGGAGCCGTGCTGTCTCAGAACATGCCAGAAGGCCCCGGGGCTCTCCTGTGTTGACGAGATCGTCCACAGCCCCGATTTCCCTGAGGGAGGGCCCTCTATCTCCAGTGTGCGGCGCCGAAGTAGCAGTTCGCAAGGGAGAGTGGTGTCGAGGTGGGGCGCGGGGGCGGTTTGTCATTAACAAAGTCAGTCGGGGGTGTGTTTCAGACACCGACCTGCTTTAAGTCTTGATTTACGCAGCACCCTGTCGGCCTCCCTGATTTTTCTTGCTGACCCCCCAGGATATATGGTCTCGGAGGGGGGGGGGGGTCACTTCCCATTAGCTTTGCAGACAAACTTGGCGTGCAGCTTCCTACTGTAAGTGAAAGATTGGTCATGCGGGCTGCGTGCCGTCGCAGGCAGGGTGAGGGGGGATGCTGGGTAAGAGCCGGGGCCCCCCACCCAGCGCGAGCCCGACGGTGACTTTCCACAGTGCTGCCGCGTAGCACTCATCGCTGGAGGTAACTTAAGCTGCATTTCTGTCAGTGAGTCAGGATAGGAGGCGTGCCAAGCGTGTTTTCTTTAAGGATTATGCGTGTCTGTCCGCGGTGAGTGATTTGTGTGTGCCACGGTAGTTATCCGGCGACCTTTCACACCTCGCCCTTCCCGGGAGGTTTGGTGTGCCGCGTTTCATCTCGCGCGTAGTAGGGCTAAGCCTTGCGCGCGGTTTAACGACTTCTGTGCGGAATTTCACCACAGCTGCCGAACGTCCGCTTTAGCGGCTAAAAATCTGACGGTTTTATATTACCTGTATCAAAACGCGTAGATTGTGTATGAATAATTATTTTTCAGGCCATGAGCAGGGGTTGTAAACATTAACGGCAGTTATAGTGACTACAAGGCAGCCCTATGTTTTATGCAGGATGGCCAGTATAATCCAGGAACATGACTAAAACCTAATTTTCCTTTTAGAATCACAGTTGTGTGGTCTGTTTGACATTAAGTAGGATCCAGCCATCAACACTCTCTTCTTAAATTCTGTATGGTTGGGCTACATTGAGTGATTACAGTATAATTTAAATAATCGTAATTTATTAATTCCTGCTGACCAACATGCGAATAAAAATGCCTGACTAGTCGATGTACACTCTCTCCTAGAAGGCCGACTTGGAAATTCCTTTATGCTGCACCTTGGACAAGCAGTTAAAGGTCCCAAACAGGCATGTCACTAAAGCTTTGAAGACTTACTGTATACAGATGTGTCCGTCACTCGGAGAGGCTGGGAATGAGCAGTCCTTGAGTTTTTAAGTAATGAACACTGTGTTCTTCATTTTCAGAAAAAATCAGAGATTAGAAGTGACTAGCCCTTTTTCATACGTCTGAGTTTTTAGTTAATGTGTTTTAGTGTTGTTTAAAGTGAATTTAATCCGAGCCATTCAGTCAACATCTCAATGAAGCCTAGTTAATAACGAATGCAGCTGGTCCAGAGCAGCACATGATATCACTGCTGTTTGTTCCCTACTTCTGAAGCTTTTTATTCCTCAGTTCTTCATTAGTGAAGGAGATCTTGGCTGGCTTTGGAGTGAGTGACTGTACTCATTAAATGTATAAGGTTTTAAAAAGATTGGATATCCTGCAAATGCACGTCCAAGAAATACCTGGAGCATCCAAATCAGTGCTAATGAGTTTTAAATGCAACAGCCTGAACAGAGCACTTGCAGCTGTAGTCTGACTGTGTGTGTGTGTGTGTGTGTGTGTGTGTGTGTGTGTGTGTGTGTGTGTGCGCCTCTCCCTCTCCCTACAGTGTTTGCCAGCTCGGAGCCAGTGCCGGGATTCCAAGGAGACACACTGCAGCTGGCGTTCATTGACCTCCGACAGGTAAGCCTTTGAGCTGCCCGACCCCGATGGCTGAGCGGCGGGGGTGTCGGTCCTCTGTAGGTTTGGGAAGTGCTCGTGGCCCCCAGAATCCCTGTGCTCTTTGTGTCCCTGGGACAGGGGGGGGGTGCCTAATGGACTGCAGCTCTAAGGCTGGGGCTCTCTGAAAAGCCCAGGCTTGCTCACGCTTTTGTAGTCACTGTTTCCAGACATTCTGTCTCTTTTTGTCCCCCAAACGTAAACCGAACATTTTGGGTCGACCTTCTAATTGCGACCTCAAGCGACTGGCTTTCACAGGTGGGAGGGACCTAGAATCCCCTAGAATCCCTCACTAGAGCTCATGGGACATTCATCTAATGGCCAGCCCTGAGAAGAACTTTGCTGCTTCTTGCACTCCGTCCAACAAACATAAAAAAAAACTCTCTTATAAATACTAGTGGCCTGTCTCCAAGTAGTGTGACTTTATTAACATTTCTAATGCCTTAATCCTCCCGCTTAATGTGAGGCACCGAACCCGTCACACTTCAGTCTGAGACGTGTTGATTCTACACGTTCGTGTCCCATCGATCTTCATGTAATTCGAGATGCTCCCTGAAGTTGTGTGTAGACAACACTGTTCCAAATATGTGCGCTGAAATCGTGCCGGGTAGCCTAATCGCCACTCGCTCTGAAGGCGCTTACGTTTCCGCATCAGTGTGGTTATCTGTCTGGATCTGACAATGAAGGCACTGTGTTCTCGCGTCCTGACAGTAACGCGGCGTCCGACGTAATCTTCAAAGGTGTGAAACACGAATGTTCTGCTGTTATTAGTCTGGTCTAGGAGATCGGGTGGCAGATGCGACTCTCCACAAATCTATGGCCTTCACGTTCTTCCCGAGAGAAGCTGTCCACCTTGTTCAGGAGCCTCTGCTCCCGGTCACATGACTCTCCCGGTCACATGACTCTCCACTCCTGCAGGTTTCTGCACATGCTACCCAGTTCAGCTTATGTCTACACTTTCTCTCCATAAAACCTTTTTCTTTCGACACTTTTTGTGTTCAAATGGAGTGGGTGACGTTTTTAAATTTGCTTCGAGATAAATGACCCCCTTGCCCGGACTTGGGTCTCCCCCCCTGCTTGGTTGTGATGTCCATCTTTGCATGCTTACCTGTCAGAGATGAGGGTGTGAACCTGGGTCTCGGGGTCTCACATCAGCACCCCCCCATCCATGGGGCAGCGGGGGGTGGCCATGGTACCATCCAAAATGGTTGGGGGGGGTGGGGGGCACTTTGCAAAGAATGAAAGTGGATGTGACCTGGTGAAAGACTGCAGTTAATAGACACATCAGTGGGAAGGGCCTCCCTTTGAGAGGGAGCTGACCCAGGATTGAAAGATGAGGATCTCTCTGGCCCTTGTTGGAATCGCTAATGGAAGCCGGGTCTTCCCTCTCAATGGCTCCCCTTCCCAGCCGCCCATTCGCCTTTTGTCAGCAAGCCCTGGTGTGTTCCTCACCCTCATTATCTCACACTTGGGATCCTTTGCTCCGCAAGTTTACACCTGCTGCAGACTGTCTTGTGCTTCTTGGTAATCTGGAGATTTTGGGTTTTAATAGCGAAGGCAGAGTTTGACCATTCTGAAGAGGACTTCTGTTCACATCCACTGTATTACGTGTTTTTTTGTATGTTAGGCGAGTCTGTTACTCTTAGCTGCCACTTAATACTCGAAACCCTCACATTGTTGTCAGTGGAATTGTGTGGCTTCAGTAGGCGCCGATTTCCCCCTTCATCTCTGATGTCGTCTCCATCTACTTCTTGCAAAACTTCGGCTGGGATTTGTAAGGTTCCAGCACAACAAAAGGCCTCCAGTCCGTCAGGCTGCTTTGACACCGTGGAAACTTCCTCGGGCATCTGCTGCAAGCGGTTCTACTGCAGATCTGCACTGAGCTGTTATGTCCTGCTGAGATTTACAGCCCCCAATATTCATATGTCATACGAAAAAAAAAAAAACTGTATTTGGATGCTGGTAGTGCACGCCAAATGCCAGACACATCTGATATTAAATATATATTATATGCCAGTGTTATAGACATATTAATGGTATTTGGAATGTTCATTGTAATTCATTCTCTACCTTCAGGTGTGTTTGCAGGGTACAGCTGATACCTTTATCAGAATTAAATTATGTGTTAGCAGAGAAGAAAACAGGGCCTCCGTGTTTATCCTGTATCTTCTAATCTCCCGCAAGCTGCCGCTTGCCTTGTGAGCCTCACGTGCCCGTTCCCGATGCATTCTCCTTTTGCACTCGTGTCTTTGCGGAGGAATTTATAATTGAACTGGTTCCCGGATTCCAGTTAAGTGCGTCTAAACGGTGCCTTTGGCGTCTCCGAGCTGGACTGACAGGAGACCTCAGGAAGTAAGGGGGAGCAGTAAGTGACTGCAGTTTGGGTTCTGATGCTGCTTTGGCAGCTACACCTCCTGGGTGTTTGTGCTTCTGTGGGGTAGTACAGGGCGGAAAGGATTAGACCCAAGGCTGGGAACAGCCTCCTGGCGCGGGGAGAGGACTCCCGGTGACCTCTGCCTGCTCGGTGTTTGTTCTCTTCCACGTGTCGCCCTTCTCCGGGTCACTGGGCCCCGCTGCACGTTTCGCCACAGAGCCGGGTCGGCGCCGTGTGTTCAAGGTTTGGCCTCTTCTGTTTGCGTGGGAACACGTCCACGGCGTCGCTGTCCGTCGTCCACAGAGCTTCCAGTGTTGGAGGGTCTTTCAAACCAAGTCCTCCGCGCCAGCAGTGTGTCTGAAAGGCCTTCCGGGTTCCAGCGCCGCGTAATGTCTGCTGCCATTTGCATTTTTCTCCGGATCTCTCATCGAAAGCCCCATGACACATATAATGTAATAGCACTGCGTCCATGATGGAGTAGACCAAAAAAATAATAAACAGACCCTGGTGATTTTCACAGTGTTGAGCATAAAATCCATTAACCAGGCTAATGAGATGCTTCAAAGTCCTTCAGCCAGGATAGCTGGTATGTAGGGGGAGGTGGTTTACTGCATCATTTCTAATCTGGGGGTGGGGGGGGGTGCTGCTGGCATGAGAAGCCCCATCCATCCCGCTCCCTGTGGCAGTGATGATTGCCGGGATGATAAGGGGTCCGCTTAGCTCAGCAGGAAATCACAAACACTCAATGCCACCTAACCTGCCTGGGGCAGCCGGCTCGGGGCACGAGGCTGACATCCAGCAGTAACTAGCCAGCTTAGAGCTGTTTGTACAGTGCATAAGCTACTTACTGCCCTCCCGCTATCAATTCATATTAACATACACAAACATGTGAACCCATTTCACTTGTCACTCTACAGTTTATTTATCACAAAGTCCCACCCCAGTCAATTTAGGATTGAAAGGAAAACAAAGTCGAGCCAGAGGCCCGGGTTTAAATGGGCAAAGGTGCCGAAGGTCATTGGCCGCCGGGGACCTGAGAGTGACCATTGGCCGCCGGGGACCTGAGAGTGACCATTGGCCGCCGGGGACCTGAGAGTGACCATTGGCCGCCGGGGACCTGAGCTAATCTCTGCTGTGGGTTATCCAGGGGTCAGCCGGGCATTCCTCCCTTTCTCCACAGCAGATTATCTCTCCCGCGCCTCCACCATCTCGGCCCCCGGTTAATAATACCTGCGACAAAGCGCTGTGTTTAAATAGGAGCTCGCGGAGCGGCTGTTCGAGGTGCCAGCCAGGAGCGTGAAAGGAGCCTAAGTGCTCTTAGTGTTTCTGTCTGTCATGAAGTATTATTAGTGTCTCACCAATATATAGCTCCGAAAAAAAAAATCGAGACCACAGCAAAATTTTCAGTTTTGCTCTTTTCTCAGTTTGTGGGTAGGTGCCTCTGTAAGAGGCTCCATGCAACTTCCCTGCATCTCACTGATGAAGGGCTGCTTCCTTGCTTTATGGGTCTTCAGTCCTGCCTCTAGGAGCCTTTTATGAACAGTCCTAGCATTACACTTCACACCACTTTTTGAAGGTCACTTGAGGTCGTCCTCTGATTTATGAGGCACTGCCGGATGAGTTGTCGGTCGTCTCTGGCATTAAAGGGTCACTTCTACCTTGTACCTGGCTGGTGTTTGGTCATTGCCAGTGTCTCCTGCTTCACCTTGTTTACTTTCATTTGTGTACCGCTGTCTTAGAAACCCTGAGCCTGGAAGCAGCCTTCCAGGATTTGTAGCCTTTTGCCAGCAGAGTCAGGATTAAACCAGGATTTGAAAATTCCGATTTTTTAAAAAATATTGAGCGGTCCGTCTTTTTCCACAGCTATATGAGAGCAGGCAATGAGTGACTTAGCAACAAATAATGAGGCAGAACTAAAAATACTCACTTTTTCTCTTTACAAAATGTATTGAAATATCTGAAAAGACAAATATAAGCCATTAGTATTAAAATGCCTTTCTGTGTGCTGCAGATCTGCAGTGTTTACACTGCTGATTTGACATCTTGGCTTCTGTCCCGAAAGCTTCTGGACCTGTTCATGGTGTGGGATTGGTCCACCTATCTAGCAGACTATGGACAGCCAACCTCGAAGTATCTGCGCGTCAATCCCTCCACTGCACTTGCACTTCTGGAGAAGTGAGTCTTTGCACGCCCATCCTGTTGCATCTGTGTGTGTGTGTGTGTGTGCGCGCGCATGCGTGCATGTATGTGTGCGTGTGTGTGTGTGTGTGTGTGCCTAAAAAGGCTTTATGCAAGTAAAAAGCAATTCTTCTGCATACAAACTTATTCCTCACATAGTTCCCAATTGCTTGTTTGTTGACGTCTCCGCTGTATAATCATGAATGTAGGTAAAATATACATGCACTTAAAATTCTTTGCCCTTTTTATCTGTTCACACATGCTTTTCAGAGTGTACAGGGGGTATGTATGTTTTTTAGTGGATTACTTAGCTTCTCAGTTAATCATGATAATATTCATTAAGGTGCTTTCATAAACCATATTCATTTGCATGACATATTTAGCATTAATTAAGCTCTTGAATTGTTCAGTAAAATAATTTGGTAATTCTGTGATATTGTGTATAAGAAATTGTAGACAGCATTAACTCATTAAACAGGGATGGCTTGTGTATGGGAATGCAGCGTATGTGTGTGTAATACATATATTTATTCATTGTTGACTTTGCACTATTCTGGCTTTTGCATATGCTGCCAAGGACATAAGACTACTGCCAACCAATTACTGTCGGCTGTAAAAGCTTAGTTAGGGAGTTCCCAAAATACTGCTGGCTGATTCGCAGTTTAACAACTCGCTTCTGTCACCCGCTCTTACAGAATGAAGGACACAAGCAAAAAGAACAACATTTTCTCCCAGTTCAGAAAGAACGACCGTGACAAGCAGAAGCTGATCGAGACGGTGGTGAAGCAGCTGAGAAGCCTGGTAAATGGAATGTCCCAGCATTCCTAGAGTCGGGCTCCTTCAGACCAAACGGGACTGGAGCGACGCCGCGTATGAACAGGGCAAAAATAAGAACAATTTCACGAACCCTTACACACATGAGCAGTGAATTATTATTTTTTTTAATGTATTTTTAATGGCTGATAACTACGTTTTGTATATCGTGAATGTGCTATGATTGTAACACCGCAAGCGGCTGGTGTTCTGGATCCGTGAGAATGTACCGCCCAGAGACCTAAGACTGGACCATGAAGTCCCAAAGCGGGGCTGATCTTCAAAGGTATCTGCAAAATGCTCCATAATGCAATATACTGTAAATACATTTAAGAGTGTGCAGTGCACCCCTTAGGCTGGATGGAAACAGGATGACGACTGAATGGTCAACATTTTCAAAAAGGACCCTGCATAATGCTGTCGATTTATTATTTAAAATGGAAAGACCTTCCTGTACACCCCTACCTTTATGCATACTTTTCCTTTCATCGAGGGCAACGTGTACGTACTTTTTAAGAAGTGGAATTAAAGGTTTTAAGTAATTCTGAGGTAATTACTTGCATCCAAAACACTACTTTCATTTTTACTTTGTTTTGTCTCAGGGTGAACTGTCAGCTCTTAGATTAAGATGCTTTAGAAGGTTATGCTAAAGTATAAAAACAAGCAATAATCGGTTCATTTCAGTCTCATACACAGACCTGCTAACGGTGTGAGGATGTAACATTTCATAATTGGGCTCTAGTCTTTTTTCGGTCCATACTACTATTATAGGCATTTTGCACTGAAGATTGTTTGCATTTTTCTTTTTACAGATGATAATGTATTAGGAAATGTACAGACAGCACACTTACTTTTTTTTAAAAATGTAATGAAATAGTGTGTGTGTGTGTGTATGTATGTGTGTGTACATATATATATATATATATATATATATATATATATAACACACACACACACCACACTCTCTCACACACACACACGCGCTCCTCTACTTACGAATGAGATGCGTTCTGAACGCCCGTTCGTTACTTGGAATGTCCTTATTCAGCAACATTTTAAGGGTTTACGCACGTACAAAGAACTAGGATGCTGGGATTACGCACGTTACACTGCGGTGTGGCAGGAGTGGCAGACAGACGGCATACTAAGTGGAATTGGTGCAGACAGGAAACGGGAGCCCAAGGAACACAATTTACAATTACAGTCCTCTTCGTGCGTATGTCTGAAAGTTTCTAAGTTGAAAGTTCATAAGTAGAGGAGTGTGTGTGTGTGTGTGTGTGAGAGAGAGAGAGGGGAATGCTGGAAAGTTTTCTTGATCCCGAAAGTAACTGCATTTCTGTGTATCGATAACTAAGTTGTTTGATGAAGGGAAAACTAAATTGTCCTTTCATAATAATAACTTGATGCCTTTGTGCATGGAAGGAACACATGGGCCTGTTTGATGTAACAATGTAACATAGGGAACCTGAGGAGAGACCTCCAGAGGACTTCGCCTGGTAGTTTCCTATGGCAGCCTGTGACCCAAGGCTCGCTGTAGCCGACCTGTTACTCATATCCTTTGACTTAAATGTTCCCTTCAACTCTCCTATGCGCAGTTATAATATGTTGACTGTGATAATCATTTCAAGCCCTAAAAGGATGAGCGTAAGCACACACTAACGATCTCCCGTGTGCTCTCTTGAATCCGCTCGCCGCACCTTTCCTACTGTACATCGCTTTCTTATTTGAGTGTTTGCAATAAATACATAGCTCTTTTGCTTTAAGTAGATGTTATTTAAATGTAAGAAATGAAATTCAATGTAAATAAAAATTGATGCTGATTATGTATTTTCACGTATGCAGTATTTTTAGGAATATATTGGTGAGACAAATTGAAAGAAGTCAAAATCATTTTTTATGTGAGTTTATATTGATTAGTATTGTACAGTATATAACAGGTTGTTTGAACTTGTGGTGTTAACATCAAAAATACCTGGAATAGGTATTTCACGATCCACGGGGCATTGCATAATAATAATTAATACGGATGATACTTTATTGATCGCCGTGGGGAAGTTCTCTGTTCGCCTGCCCCATCGTGCACTCCGTCACACACTGACACACATGTGGGTGAGATCGAGCCTGGCAGCGAAGGGCAGCCGCCTGCAGCGACGCCCATGGAGCCGAGGCTCAAGGGCCTTGATCAAGGGCCTGCGGACATGTTACTTATGCCAAGGCGGGGCTCAAACCGGCGACCTTCCATTCACGGGCACAGAGGGTTAGCCCACTGAGTGAGCAGCGTCTGCCACTTCCGGTGTGTGTCATCTCTGCATTTCATAGCAATTTACTAAAGAAGTCATTTAGTTATTATATTTGTAGTTAAACAGAAAGCATCCTTTTGGAAAGTTGTTTCTGTAAACATAATTTAGCCCTTTTTTTATTTCAATCTGTTACAACCAGCTGGCACAAGATCTAGCAGCTTCTGTATAAGCGGACAACATGCACACCACTGAAAGTTAAACAGTAAGCACCGAACTTTAAACTAGCATGGATCATATTTGAAGTAAAAGCACATTGGCCTAAATGTTCAGTTGATTTATTTTATCGAAGGTTGCCAGATTAACATTTTTAAAGAGTGTTATTAAAGCCAAAGTAGTTTTGTGTGTATAAGACTTGGCCATTCTGATTAGAAACCTACCTCAACTGGTAATAATCTAATTTGAATCATTTAAAAATTAATTGTATTATGCTGGGTGTGGGTAAGACAAGCACCTCAAATCACACATCAAAAATAACTATGACGGCCTTGTTCTTTGCATCACATAGCAAAATCAACATCCATAAATCAACATCAGTGAACCATCCTCGATTACGTGAATAAAGTAATTGTAGAGAATGATGTTACTAGGTGTGCATTTGTTTTTGAACTTTTAATTTCAACATGTAATGTTTATTAATTATTCAATTAACATGCCTACAAAACCATTCACAATTCAGTCGCTCATCCAGTAAATGGTGGGGATAAGACTTAAAGGTTCTTTTTTTAAGAGTAAGTCATAAGAAAATGATATTCAGTCGCAAATGCGGTTACATATAGGCAATCACTATATGTACGGAATTATTACATTGCACTACAGCGGTGATACCGTCCATAAAAATGCGGATTCGAAACGGTGACAAAATCATTAAAGTGGTGGGAGATCACGGTGGCAGAAGCTTGCATTATCGTATTTCCACTGCAGGGCCGGATGTGGATTTGCGGTAGGTTACCTGTTTTTTCAGTGAGCTGCCATTCAACTCTCAAACCTTTTTTTTCACCACAAGGTCCCAAAGCCGCTCATCTGCCTGCCCCATATCCGAGGGTGTATTTAGGGAAACTTGGCTTTACTCTTGACGATTTATCAACCTCCAAATATTCAAAACAAAGTACGTCATCTGCGAAGGTGGATCGTACGTTGCGCCGATATCTATAAAGCACCATGCGAGCAGAAAACATAAAGAAGTTTGCACTTGGGGGAAAAAATACTTTCAGGCAACGATTTGCGCTCTTTGCAGAACATTTTATTTTGTTCGCCTAAAAGTGCATCAAGGTAAGCTTAATCTAAGTTTCACGTTTAGAGGGAAGTAATTTTTCAGTGTTCACATCGGACGATTTGTCTTATTTCATGGTTCGATTTTTAATGACTACTGTGCTGTCTTCTAATGAAACTGGGTGTCTGTTCACCTTTGGTACTGAAGTAAACGATGTAGCCTGAGCAAAATCGTAGACGTGTTCAAGAAATACCCGGCGAAACGACATAGAAGAAATGTTGGGATGTTTCATAATTTATTATTAGGAAAAATATTCTTTCGTTTAATCCTCTTTTACAATTAGATTTCATACGAAATCGTTATATTAAAGTATATTTTTTGCGATTCAAATTAATATGAACTGTATTCTGTTTCAAAAATGCACTATATTTCTAGGCATCTGAAACAAGAGTTGGCACAAATCCCTCCAAATCACGTTTTGTCCGTGGACTAAGTGTTCCCAGAAGAACGTTTTCGAATTAGAGGCGCTCTTGGACCTTGAAGATGCTGGAGCTTAATTTCCAGGTGCTGGGCACTGCCGTCACATCTCTATTATCTGTGCTGTTGCTTCTTGCTTTTTCCCGGCAAATATGGAACATCAGATGGACCAGCACTCGGGACAAAGACTGCAAACTGCCCCTGCCCAAGGGATCCATGGGGTGGCCACTCGTGGGGGAAACTTTCCACTGGCTATTTCAGGTGCAATTTTAAGGCTAATTTCATACAGCTCCATGTAATGAAGTTCTGCAAAGAGGGTCCTAAATACTCACTTATCACTAATGTTTCACATTTAGTGTTTCTAGCTAACAACACAAGTCGTATTCTCCGTCCCAGTTCGTACATATTTTGTAATTTGTGCATTTTTCATGGAATGTCATCTATCTAAAAAAAATTTGGTCGACTAAAGTATAACGGGTCAGTGCGGAAACGTGGTTTTAATCCCACGGTTACCTACAGGGTTAAAAATAGACTGTCAACGTCACTGTTTAAGGCGGGAATAAATCATTCATGCTTTTTTTTTTTTTTTTTTTTTTTTGTAAAATAGGGGTTCCCCTTTCACATCTCCAGAAGAGAGAAGTATGGAAATGTATTTAAAACGCACCTGTTGGGAAAACCTGTTATCCGGGTCACGGGAGCAGAAAATATCCGTAAAATTCTCCTTGGGGAACATCACTTAGTGTGTACACAGTGGCCTCAAAGCACACGGATCATCCTTGGACCCAATACGCTGGTGAACTCCATTGGAAATCTTCACAAACTGAAAAGAAAAGTAAGGATGGTGGGTGTAATGTGGTACACGACATGCTCTGCTGTTCATTTGAAGTTTGACTCACAGGCATAAGTAAATACTACTGCAATATCGGTATACTGATTTTAAAACATACGGTACAACTTAAATCGAGTTCACCAGGTCCAAACAAATAACTTAATAAGGCTTCTATAAAAAAGGTAAAATTTTATAATTCATTTTTCTTTTAAGATTTTAGCGAAAGTATTCAGCCACGGGGCTTTGGAGACTTATATCCCACGCCTGCAAGACATCATCAAGTGTGAAATTGCCAAGTGGTGTTCAGTTGCCGGCCCGGTGAATGTGTATGCGGCGGCTCGAGCTCTCACCTTCCGCATCGCCGTCCGTGTGCTGCTGGGTCTCAACCTGGAGGAGGCCCAAGTCACTTACCTCTCCAAAATATTCGAACAATTGATTAACAACCTATTTTCTCTCCCGATTGACGTGTCATTCAGTGGCCTTCGTAAAGTAAGTGTAGATTTTGTTTCGTGAAATAGTATTTCACTACATTCTGGTAACATTATGCCTAATTATTGTCACTGAACAGTGCACGAAGTGATATTTTTAGTTGTAAATATAAGTAAGCTGTCTTTCCGGTTGTAAAAAATAAAAACTCACAAAGTGAGGTAATACTGTAATACCTCTTGTGTTAACTCAGGTGAAGATGCTTAAGGCAGAGATCACAAATGTTTTATTTTTATAGGGCATTAAAGCTCGAGAAATACTTCACACCTATATGAAGACAATTATCGAGGACAAACTTAAGACCCCACAATCTGAAGGTTACGAAGATGCCTTTGATTACATTCTGAGCAGCGCCAACGAGAACAACCATAACATCACTATTCAAGAGCTTCAGGTAAATCTTAGGAGGCACGATAGTGAGGCGAACTACCAGCCTGAGTTTATAAGCATTGCGATATTTAAATTGTATGACGTAAGATAACGAGAAATTATTTGTGTGTGTGCACTCATTGTATCGCACCTTCAACCTGCAGGAGACCGCAGTGGAGCTAATATTTGCCGCACATTCAACCACGGCCAGCGCAGCCACCTCGCTCATCCTTCAGCTCATACGCCATCCAGCCGTGGTGGAAAGACTCAGATCGGAGATGAAGACTCACGGATGTTTCTGCTGCCAGAACTGTGCCCATCGGCCTCCCGGTAAAAATGAGCACGTTGATAAGCAGAACACAGCAGCGCAGACTGAAACGCCGGAGAAACGCGAGAGTAGAGATCCTAACCCTGCAGGCGAGGGATGTGATCGCAGGCTGCAAACCCCGCAGGGCTGGTCCAGTCCCGCCGTCCAGCCGCCTTACATGAGCATGGAAAAACTCGCTCGGCTGCATTACCTGGACTGTGTTATCAAGGAGGTGCTTCGGTTTCTACCCCCAGTGTCAGGGGGGTACAGAACAGCGCTGCAGACCTTCGAATTAGACGTAAGTATGACATTAGAAATTTCTGCGTCGTTGCGCACTACAACGTAACAGTCATTTCAAAAAGCGTTTCGAAAATGAATGGATGGATTTATTTTTATGAGTCCTATTAATTAGTAATTTCTTCCTTCAGTACATCAATTAGGAACTATAAATGTATGTTTGTTTATTTTTATAATGTTGTTTAGGCCACCTAGTTCAAAGTACAGTATATAAATGACACTCCATAAAGTACATTGTGTCCTCAGTCTCATTTTGGTTCCATAAATTGATGTTTTCCACCGTTACTTTATTCAGAAACGAATCACGTAAAAGTTTGCAAATCAAACCAATTTAACTGGTAGCATGGTCACTCGGCACGTGCAGGGCCGTGGGTTCAAATGTAGCCTCAACATCCATGCGTCCTCTGACCTTGCACGGCTATCCTATGAGCATCCCAGTTTCCCTCCACAATTCAGAGATTTGCTCTTCAGATCAGATGCTGTATTGCCCATAGAGTGTCGCTGTGTGTTAATGTGCACCTATGTAAACCTCCCGTGATCTACAGGTTCACTGTTCACGCTGTACTCTGCCCCGGATCACTATGACAGGCTAAGCTGCCAGTAAATTTAGATTAATCTATAGTTACAATTATATACACATTCAATAACTGAACAGTATTTCACTTAATATTTACAGTTTAATATTAAATGGTCATTCTTAAATTGCACACGTTTAAGCATATTAAAACATTACAACCTGCTATTATATAGTGTGTTATAATCTGACTCATAATTTTCGGTTCTATATGGTTTATCAATAGTAGGTTATAATCGCACTAAATGTGCCCCATGTTGAAGGAAGTAATAGGACTGGAAATTGTGTAGATGGAATTGAATCAATAAAATCAGAAATATAGCGGTATCATAAGCAAATTTCGTGTTTCAATTTATAAAAGCATTGTTATTATTTTAATGTATTGTTCTCACTGTGCATGACTTCATTGATTGACTGGTTTGTTTAAAGGGGTATCAGATTCCGAAAGGCTGGAGCGTCATGTACAGCATCCGGGACACGCACGAGACAGCGGCTGTTTACCAGAACCCAGAGCTGTTTGACCCAGACCGCTTTGGACCGGAGAGGGACGAGGGCAAATCGGGTCGCTTCCATTACGTGCCCTTCGGCGGAGGCATTAGGAGCTGCATCGGGAAGGAACTAGCTCGAGTCATACTGAAGATGCTGGCGGTGGAGCTATTGCGCACTGCAGACTGGAGACTCGCAACAGAAACATTTCCCAAGATGCAAACTGTGCCGGTTGTTCATCCCGTGAACGGACTTCATGTTTATTTTAATTACACAAACTGCCAAGAGAGCCACCTCTAGAGAAACTGTGCGCTGTTGCTGTATATTATTTGTACATATTAAATATAAAAACTGAAGTATCATTCTGAATTATTTATATGTATCGGAGTTGTCGACTTCTGGAGTAGAGGAAAGCACGTGATTGGTTATACGGGAGTTGGGGGCTTCAGGGACCAGCTCGGCAGATGAATGATCTGGCCGGGTAAGTAGCGGCAGATTCAATGTACATGTATTACAGTAGCTTTATGGGAAATCAATGGGAAACTTAGGTTCGCTCAGATTGCATGTTTTTTATTTAGTGACTTAATCTTACTCAAAGTTGGCATCCGACGAATATGTGCTATTTATTATTATTATTAATTTTTAATAATAATAATGATAATAAATACACATGGCAAGTTTAATTGGTACCTGCTTACTTATGCAAACAGCCGGTTCCTCCAATTGCGAAACTAAATCTGTACAGCATGCAGCTAGGATCAAAAGGCTGATATGCTGTATTAGAAACCACGTGGTGTGATTGTTGACGCCAGACGCGGTTGCTGCTGAATCTCAGAAGCAGTCACCCTCCTGGGAATTTTAGCGGTGTCTCGAGTTTACAGAGTATGGGGTGATTAACAAGAACCAGCCGGCCGTCCAGTGCCATTTCTATGGTCAAAAACACCTTGTTAATGTGAGGGTTTGGAGGGAAATGGGTAGACTCGTTAAAGCTAACAGGAAGGACACAAGAAACAGCTCAGCACAACACGCCAGCAGCGGTGTGCAGAATGACTTCTCTGACGCAAATTATATACAGTTGAAGAGGTCCTGCAGGCAAATGTGGGTCCTATTGGGTACCATGTAGGAGTATCTAATAACGAGGCCACTGAGTGTATTTTTGCTGCATTTATTCAGTGTGAAATTCTGTTTATTTTGCAAAAATAACTGAGAAACACATTAATTAATGAATAAGAGTTCAGAATAAACACGACAGGGGAATTTAGCTAGGACTAGTACGTCTATGTGTAACATAACCAAGTCGCTTTGTGATCTGACTTGCCTCTTTTAGCAGTTTAAGTAAGAGTTAACTGACGAGAGCTACCTCAACGGGTGCACCACAGCAGCCCAATTTAACTGCAAATCATGACAGCTGTAATGTTTGCAAATATTTGAGAATAAAATAAAACGCTTTTTTGCAGTGGAACTAGTTTTCTACGTTTTTTCTGTAATTTTTCTCACATCAATTGAAAAAAAAATAGTAATAATAACGGAAATTGCGTACAGTTTGACCAAATCATCTTACATACAATAAGGAGTAATACCGGGGCATAATAGGTCACTGTGACCGAATTACTTAATTCTAATTGATAAGGTATTTCTGTCGTGGGGGCAAACAGGCACGGCAGTTTAATGGTTTCTGAAACTGCATCCATCTTCATGATGTGCTTTACAGGCGTAAATGTCTGCACTATGACATTAGCTAAGCAGGCTAATAGGGGGTGAAAAGTGCAGTTGTCATGACAATTTCACAATTGTAGTAATCCAATGTGTATAATTTAGGTTTGGTTGAATGAAAATGTACTTATCGTGTTCCTGGTTATCTATATCTATTCTATGTTTCCGGACACTAAAATAAAAATCTGTATGTACAGTATCTCAAAAAATGAACATGAAAGAAATTTTATTGTATATAACACCGCAAGTAAAGACATGGCTGTAAATGTCCATTGAACTATTTTCCTGACTGAAACAGTTTTCTGTTAAGCAATTGCGATCTCAAACACAAAAAGGAAATCGCCCAACTGCGTCATCAATAAATTATATTACTATGTGAATTCTTTTGACATAATTCACGTCCGTTTCTCAACGGGGAGATGACTGGAAAGCAAATATCTCATTTACACATGCCGAGCCGCGTACCTTCTCATTTACGTAAAAATGGGTGCGACTGTCTCCCGAGAGTAATACACACGCAGTAAAACGTCTTTGTATCGACAAAAACAGACCTGACGAAAATGACACGTGTTAGAATTCGGGGAAATTATCACATCAGCTCAGATCAGTGAAAGGGTACCTGTAAAAGGTTGCACCTTCAGTAACGACTGGTAGGGTGACCCTTTAGTGAACCATTAAGCTGTGCCCTCCTGACCCTCTCCCGAGGTGCCAGCTGTTAGCGACGCCTAAAATCAACTGAGTACAAACATGAAAAATCATACCGTGGTGCGTATTGTATTCAAACAAAGAAAGGATTTCAAGGTGCTAAATATTCATTTGCATGGCTAAGACTTCGGCTCAAATAGCCTAGTCAATGTAAACTCAACGTTTCATATCTTTTCGAAATTATTCTAAAGACGTACATGTCAGTCTTATTTTTGGTATTACGGCTGGGATCTGTTTTATATTGCCTGCGTAAGCTCAAAACTGCGTGTTAAAAATAAATGTCTTTGAAAATCGTTCAAAATCGTGAGCACTCTTTCTACTAAGCTATTGGTCCAATTAAAACTTCCTTTATAAACAAGTGAAGACTGTTTATCCCTTGACCCAATTACACGATTACTCTAAGTGGTTCTAATTACGCCCTTTATTTGATTTTTTTTTGCGATTGCCGGTAAGAGAATAGATCACTGTGTGGATTATAAAGGGCTCCGTGCTGCGGTTTCTGAAGCCCCCGGGTCCCCGTATCTCGCTATTTGATGGACAGTGAACTTGGCGATCTTTGCGCCGCAGTTCACAGAGATGTCAGGGTCCGCGCTCGTAGGTCACAAGCAGGTCAGCGCTTGGAAATGGGGAAGCGCCCCGGGGGCAGCGCTGGGCTCCACGGTGCGAATCGCCGCCGATGGCCTCGGTCACGGAGCGACTCCCTTTCACGCGGCGCTAAAAAGCGAAGCGCGTTTATCCGCCGCAGCTGATTAAGCCGCATGACTGCAATCGTCCGGCTAACACTGTTTTTCAACTTAACGACCTCATGCGGACCTTAGTACCATAATAAAAAAACTAAATTAACAAGGTTATAGAAAAACGTCAATTGCATTTTAATTTCCTCTATCGGTGAAAGTCACAATTATAAATCAGATTTAATATTTACAATTGGCATTAATCATAACAATAACCACAGAGCCATATAAAGTTTCCGGTGACATTGCGGCTATGTTTGTTTTTATGTGGTTGTCTTAATTTACATGATCTAAAAGCCTTGAATGGAGAAAAAAAACAAGTGATATGTTTTTCTTTAGGTGCAAGTGCGATTGCAATTTCATTTGACGGCTCGGCGACTTTCACATTAACCTACATAAAGTTAAGACAGTCACAAGCCATTGGCGTTAGTTAGTTATGACTTTTACAGTGCGGATGAACTCCACTTGAACTTCAGGTAGCATCTGGGCGGACTGGGTGGAGCAGGATATGATAGCATTTGAACTATTTCACACTTGTTGGGCGCTGTAAGGCACCCTATTCCATTAATCCCCTTAGAGAACCGCAGCGGCTTGTTTTGGAAAATTTCAACAGGTAAATGGATGGTTGGAGAATGCAGTTCTGCTGAGATTATGCAATACGCCAATCCATTTAATGCGTAGTGCTGCGTATTTACAATGCTCATGGGAAACCTATCGGTGACATGATTTATTTTCACCGTTAACTACAGAGAAGTAAAGGTGAAATGCAGGGCAGCCCTCCTAGTTGCACCGTCTGACGCGCCAGAAAAAAGGGAAATCCAAAAATATGTCGCCGTTAAGTTTGGAGACGTTCAGTCTCTTGCTGGAGTAAGGGTGTTGCGTGCCTTTTCCACATTATGGCCGTCGTAAAAGCACTTCTAAATGCCGTCGGTGGTTCGCAGTGTTTACTTTCCATGTATCCGTAACCTTGATTTGCTCCCTCACTTTTCAAACTGACCCAAGCCTGAACCCGCCAGAAGTCCGCAATCGTCCTTTTATATATCGATGAGACTCTGGTATACTTCTGATTGGCTGCATGACGTAGTAAAATAGATAAATGCCGGGTTCAAATCTAATCTTATAATTGTAAGATTTGCTCCAAGCCAGCTCGTGTTATCAGGCGATGATTGAGACTGCTAAAAGGGGTGCAGCCCAGAGTGTGCTCACGAGACTATTAATAAGAATGCTTTAATTTTAAGAATTACTGGTAAAACTGTGTAGATGAACGCTTAAGTATGATGTAAACCTCAGAACGTTGCAAAATTATAAATTTTTAAACATTTTAGAAAATGGTTAATACAGTTTAGCGTTACCTGGAACTCGATGAATCCGAATTAAACTATCGACTTTAGCTACCTAGATAGAGCAAATAACTGCAGTAACCACGGTCGCACATTTGATTTCCTTGCCACATTTGCGTACGCAGAAAACATTCATATTTGCACCAGGGTATTTTAACTAAAAGGCTGAATACCATCTAAATCCTTTAAAAGCTGTCCAATTAAGCCCGCCCTGGGCATTACAGACAGCAGTCAAGCCAAAGTAATGAGTGTAAACTGCGGAATATTTACTACAAAGAAGCCTCGATGCTTCCCATTGTGTCGGAGAATTATCACCTTTTCAAAGTTAAATCCACGGATTGTCTAGCTGCTACGGGAGGTGGTATTAAAATGCGCTCATAACAAATGGTGAGGGATTGTAGGCAGCGTCTCAACCGTGGGCGGAGCGAGATGACACCACAATTAAAGATGAACTTTGTGTGAACTAATTTATCTGACCAAGGTAACAAGAGGCCGAGACCTGGGGAAAGAGTATAAAAGGCCGTATAAACATTGGGACTTACCAGTTGAGGGCAAATACTTGAGCATCTTAGACAGTGATTGCCTGGCAGCCTTAATATTTTAGTCTTCTGGTTTAACTGGAGAATGGGGTTTTACACGTTAGTCGCATCGTTTCTCTGCACTATTGTGCTCCCAATCTTATTATTTTTAGCGGCAGTTAAATTGTGGGAAATATACATAATTCGTGGCCGCGATCCAAACTGTCGGAGTCCCCTTCCTCCGGGTACCATGGGTCTCCCATTCCTAGGCGAGACGCTTCAGATGGTTTTGCAGGTAAAAATATTACCTTTGAAAACACCGATTATATCATAATGTAATCCGTTCCAGAAGGACTGTCTTTTCCCTGTGAAATTTCAAGTTCTTTTTAAAAGCGTTGTTTGTTGGTAAATTCAGTTCTGTAATCTAATCGAATCGGTTCTGGTAGTTTGTAATATGGTTGACATATATTTAATTGTGTGTTACTTTTTTCCAGAGAAGAAAATTTCTGCGAATGAAGCGTCAGAAGTACGGATTTATCTATAAGACGCACCTTTTCGGCAGCCCCACCGTGCGCGTAGTGGGCGCCGATAACGTGAGGCAGATTTTGTTAGGGGAGCATAAACTTGTTGAAGTCCAGTGGCCGGCGTCTGTCAGAGCCATCCTGGGCTCGGATACTCTGTCCAACGTGCACGGCACCCAGCACAAAAACAAGAAACGGGTACGTAGTAGTGGTTTAGTTTTTAAGTGGTCGAAGAGAGAGTCTCTTACCGAGCCGCTTAACCCACCTTTGGCTGTTGATTTAAAAAAAAAAAAAAATCCATATTTTGCAGGCGATCCTAAAAGCCTTTTCACGGGATGCCCTGGAGCTCTACGTTCCCGTTATCCAGGAGGAGGTGAGATGCGCAGTGAAAGGCTGGCTGCAGAGCGCCTCCTGCGTACTGGTGTACCCAGAGATGAAACGGCTCATGTTCCGGATCGCGATTCGGATTCTGCTGGGCTTCCAGCCCGAACAAATCAAGACCGACGAGCAAGAACTGGTGGAAGCTTTTGAGGAAATGATAAAGAACCTGTTCTCTCTTCCGATTGACGTTCCCTTCAGCGGATTATATCGGGTAGGTACGCTTTTAAAAAATGGAGGGGAAACGCTTATTAGGCTGTTATAGTCACGTGTTGAATTTTACGTTTTTTTTTTTTTATCTTGTAGGGTCTCAAGGCTCGCAATTTCATCCACTCAAAAATCGAAGAAAACATTAAGAAGAAAATTCAAGACGGCACCGATGAGCGCAAGCACAAAGATGCCCTGCAGCTGCTGATTGAGAACTGCAGGAAGAGTGCGGAGCCCTTGAGTACTCAGGTAAGGCAATTGGAAACGAGTGTGTCTTACCAGTGACCGTGTCTGTGCTGATCTGTAATACCTGTACGTTCTGTTCCGTAGGAGATCAAGGAATCTGCCACGGAGTTGCTGTTTGGTGGGCATGAGACCACCGCCAGCACTGCCACCTCCCTAGTGATGTTCCTCGGTCTCCATCCCAACGTTGCCTACAATGTGAGACGGGAACTGCGGGAGAAGGTAAAGACATAAGTCAATTAGTGTCAATTGGAATTGGACCAGAAAACTCTCTCGCTTCGGATTTGATTTCCTTGCCTGTGTAATACATGTACTTTTGTGTTTTCATAGGGATTAACTGGCGTCTGCTCTGAGGAAAGGGCGCTGAGCATCGGGCTGCTGGAGCAGCTGAAGTATACGGGCTGTGTGATTAAAGAGACTCTGCGGCTAAACCCGCCAGTGCCAGGGGGCTTCCGTGTGGCTCTCAAAACGTTTGAGTTGAACGTAAGTGGAGCCTTAAAACTGCCTTTAATGTGGATGTTGGTGTGAAGTAAATAACAAAATTAATAGGTTTGAGAGCTACGTTCTGTCCATTGGGATTTACACTTTATTTAGCATGATTGTGTCTGAAGCGCAGACCCCCCCCCCCCCTTTGGGGACAGAGTCTTTCCCATATATGGTCATCAACTGAAAATCCATGGCTAAATATTTGTGCTTGTCGATATGGCAATCTCATGACAAACTCCAAATGTCTATCCCATGTACTTAAGGGATATATACATTTAAAAAAAAACAAGAGATGCATAATGTAATTTCTTTCCAGGGTTACCAGATTCCCAAAGGCTGGAACGTCATCTACAGCATCTGTGACACTCATGATGTCGCTGAGGTCTTTCCCAACAAAGAGGCGTTCCAACCAGAGAGGTTCATGACCAAATCCTCGGAAGACAGTTCGCGGTTCAACTACATCCCCTTCGGAGGTGGATCCAGGATGTGCGTTGGCAAGGAGTTCGCCAAAGTCCTCCTCAAAATCTTCCTGGTTGAGCTGACCGCAGAGTGTAACTGGACATTGTTGAACGGACCCCCAACCATGAAAACCGGCCCCACAGTTTATCCGGTGGACAATCTCCCCACAAAATTCAGCAGCTATGTTGATAATTAGAGCCCCTTCTCTGGTGTATGAGTTGTTCAAGCCATACTTCAACTCGCCCGATGGTTTCCGTTTTTACGTCTGATTTGTATATTAATCCTATAGATATTTATATAAACTGTTTAATATTTTTGTAAACAAAAACTTAAGCACTACATCATAATAGATATTTCATTTATGTGTATATGAGATGTATATTTGTATTGTAGTTGTATGTTGCCGCTTTCTGTATTTTAATGCAATTTATTTAAATTAGACATTTGTATCTGTTTTATTTAATAAACCTTTTTCGGCGGTGGGGGATGAGTACACCCCCCCCCTCCCCCCTGCCAGTCAGTGCTGTATAAATTAGTTGTGAAGTCTCATTATTCAATGACGTTATACAGGCTTTCTTTTGTGCATCATGTGAAACGAGATCACACATAATCAGTTTTGGAGCAATACCATTCATTTTTACAAATCAAAACTGTATATTTTAACCTAAGAAAGAAGTGAAACATGAACACTTAAAGGCAATTTAAAGCAAGCACGCAAAGGTGAGTTTTGGCTTTAGTATTCCTTGGTTTGCAGATGACAGAAATTTGGAAATGTTTGTTACCGAAGTCGGGTAAACCTAGCTATTCTTGCTAAGAAACCCTTGCATGCGACGATACTGAATAAAATCAGCACTTTAAATTGCTTTATTTCCATATCTTTTTGTTTTCAGAAATGGATTATATCTGTTATCGCATTATACATATCCCGTTTTTTGGAGGCAGGTTGTGTTTATGTAGAGTACAAAATCCTCATGTGCCGAAACTGACACTGAAATTAAGTATGGAGAGCGACACAGGGCAAAAGCTTTAGCAAAGGCAGGTGGGAGCTTTGAAGGAGTCGGCCGGGGGGCCCAGTCCGGATCCCGTCCCCATGTGACACCCAGAGAGCCCACGCCGGGCTGCTGGCAGAGGCCGCTTGGCCAGCTCTTAGGGCCGCTGTGCTCGGCTGATTTACGCCCTCCATGAAGATCGGAGGCTGACACCTTTATGTCCCTCCCTCCTATCCCCGCAGGTCCAGGCTCCGTGATAGATGCAGCTGAACTTTTCCTCCTATCTACCTTGTAAAGAACGTCTGCCCGCTATTGTTCGCCATCGGTGTGGAAAGACAAAACTTTCATTCTCGCAACTCTCAGTTACCAGCCGCTTTTCCCCCCTTTTTTCTGGTCTGAATCTGCGAGCATATATGTAATTTATTGTGGCCGAATGAAAGAAGTTTAAAACCCACTTCTCTTTTTTTCGTCCACAGAGCTGAGCGCTGTGCCGAGTAAATCAATGTAATTACCGCCGTTTGGGAGCCGCTTCAGACGCAGCGCTGCCCGTTTTTTGGGCACGGTAAATCGGAGATCCCTGGGGGAGAAAGGACGCGCGGCGCTTTCCCCTAAATACAGGGACCCCGCCTGGACAACTGTCACATGGAGACGAAATGCAAAAAAAAAAAAAAAAAAAAATGCACACGATTGTTTGACAAAAATTGTGTGCGAGAACTACGACCTACTGTCCTCTCGGCTTAAATTTTCTTACATTCACTTTTCTTGTTCAGTCCCAGCTCAGTGAAACGTGTTCCTCGCATACTTGTTGCATGCATTTAATGCCGACTCCTTCAAAAAGAAATATTTTGGTCTGCATGTTATTGAGTCACACTGAAATCATCTATGGAGACTTCTTTGTCTCGTGAACCTACATGAAGATTAGTAAGTCATACTGATGCTTAGAGAGATGGTGACAGACTGTGCACCCCCAATACACCAATAAAGACACCCAGAGCACCCATAGTGCCACGTAATGTCAACTATATCTTTGTAGTGGAACATTTTGGCGCAATCTGGTCCGTCATTCACTAATGATACTGAAGGTTACCTTATCCGAGAGGAACGCTTTATGCAGCACGTGGAGACAGTTAGCTTGAATGTTTGCCATTCATTTTTTTTCGCATTCACATCTTTTACAGAAATAACTTTCCGTATTCTTTATACACACATAGCAGAGCAGTTTTTTTTAAAACCAGATTCTAATAAATGTAGAATAAAAAGTTAACGAAATACGTTTATGGGGATGTAGGTGTTATTCGATAAGGCCATGGATTTTGAATTTTGGTCATTTATAAACATCTTTAAGGTCTATCATTTTTTTTCTCCAGGTAAATCATTATCATTTAGCTTGTGAAAAACCTAAAAAGGTTATGCCAAAATATCTTTCTGGGGAACAGCTCCAGTTCTGGTAACTGTGGCAAATGAGGAGTGTAACACTTTACATAAAGCAGCCACATATAACGCATTATAAATACAGTCATAATGCATTCATAACATATTATAAACACGGTTATAACTACTTATAAAAACGCATAACATATTGTAACCATGCTTATTATGAACGCTCTATGAAGCTCTCATCTACAATGCACTATAGATACCTTCATAATGCATTGTGGCTTATACTGACCATAATGTGTCATGGCGATAATGTGTTATGCCTTTTTATAAATAGTTATATTATTATGATGACTGCTTTATGGAGCGCCGCTGCAGTCACAGTTCATAGCTCATGTTACGGTCGCTTTTCCTGCCCTGATGTTATTCCTCCACTCACCTCCTCACCCTGACAGAAACATGCTGTGTTTGTTTCATGATGCCATATTAAGAAAAGAATGCCCCCCCTTCCCCCTCCACACCGGATTGTTTATTTCTCGACCCGCAAATATCTCTCCTGGCGACCAGCAGCTAGCCAGGCTAATGCGGCAGCTTCCCATTGAATCAGAGTGTAACTGGACATTGTTGTAACGGTCCCCCAATCATGAAAACCGGCCCCACAGTTTATCCCGTGAACGATATCGGTTTGCCGTTCAGCTGTCATATGTGGACCTTTGTCTTCTCCCGCCGAGCTACAGTGACAGTAAGCAGGACAATCGTAAGAAAACAAACTAGACGCAGCTTGAATAGAAATAAAATATCAAGGTGGGGTGGCTTCTCCCTACCAGAGAATTGCTGTTGTGCGGTTTGCATGTAAAGTGCTGTATCACCCTCCTCTTGAATCATATTAGACCCTTTAACTCCCCATCCAATGGCCTGTTAGCAGCCCATTGCTATTATTTAAAGACAAGAGGGGGTTTTCAGAGGTTTCCTGGGTCAGGGAGAGTTCAGCCCTGAAAAGAGGAGCAGCATCAACACAACTGGATATTAACTGTGGATCATATATCTGTAATATTCCGGAGAGTTCTATCTATGATTTTTGCTTCTAGTATTATAGTAACAATCATCACCGAACATTTCAGCAAAGCTACTGATTCATTTTGTTGTTTACTTTCACCTGAAATTAGTCTGCAAACAAGTCAGCATATAAAAATAATTTATTTTTTCTGAAGATCAGTTAAAAAAAAAAGATATTTACGGGCTCACAAGGAAACTAGATTCTTATATTTCCATGAAAAGGAATAGATTATAGTTTGCCATCTAATGTTTTGGAGGTACCTACTTTTGGATTATGGACCGAACTACTGTAATACTGATCCATTGAGAAAAGGCAGCTGCCATATTTCAGTGACAATCTAATGAGGCTCAGGTGTGGCTGTACGAGCGATTAAAAGCTAAGATAAGGGCGGCAGCCCCAGCGTGATCGAATCATACCGCAGTCTTCAGCACAGATCAAGGCTGAGGGCTGTGGTAAATGCCACATGCAGATTTTCAACAGGGAAACATTCTGCAGTCCAGCGCAGTGATGACGGACAGGCTGCGGAATGGCCACGTCAGCGATTAAAGCGAGACACTCTCCGCGTGCATCAACAATGCCAGCCCTGCCGCTGACTGAAATCTGTCCTGGAGTAAAGGAAGCTAATAATTTACATCTAAGATTTGCTCAGCAAGGAATCCTGCATTAATGGCGAATGCATTTATTCCGCTCATGTGTGGCTGATGTGCCAAGACGATGTCAGGTTCCTCATGTTTTTAGTGAAACTGGAGTATGAAAAATAACCGTATCCTTTTTGTTTCTTTTTCTAGATCAAGTCCACCAGCGCTCCAACTTGCCAGTGAGAAATAACTTCTAGTCCCTATTACCTGACAAAGGAACACGTCCCCATTGAAATTAGGAGTGCCAGAAGGATAATTGGTCGTCTGGTTTCATTGTTGAAGATAAATAGAATGTCCTGCCTGATACAGGTACGGTCACTCCTGTGGCCTGAGTCACAGCACCCTGTCATCATTCTTACAGTGTGTTGACATTGTAGCCGTCCATGTGGCCCTGGTTGGGGTTTAAAGGCAGTCGCCTGTCTGCCAGTGGATCCTCTGGATGTAAGTGGTATCCGGATCCCCACGGCAATGGGACGATCGGAGCCTAACACATGCCTCACCTCTGGCCAACTGGAAGTATCTGACCACGGGTGTGGAAAGGTCACAGACTTAAGCTGGTTTAGGGAAAACCAGAGCATAGCCAAGGTCTCCAAAAAGCCACCGTGTTTTCTGTCTGGGATAAGTGGAGACTTCACGAGGAGGCAAGAAATATGTTGATTTATTTACCATGTTTGTATGTTTTCTGAGACTTGTGTAGACCAAAGCATAGGATAAGACTAGCAGAGTTGGTTAATTCAGGTCCAGAGAGTAGAAGTCCAGACCAGGATTTTGTTTCAACCAACCAGTTGACTAATCTGTGACTGTGACTCTTCATACTCAACTGGTTGGTTGAGGCAAAATCCCGGTCTGGACTTTAAACACCCAACTCTGCAGAATAGTCTGTCAGCGCATTTCAAAACAGAAATACTTTACATAGCTAGTCAAATCATTATTCTAACTAACCGGTAAATATTGATTCAGTGTCCCACAACCCAGAGAATGATCTAGAAGGATGACTAACCAGGATGAGTGCAGGCGATGATTTTTCCTCCAGTAATACATCAGAAAAGTGCAATTTGGCCAGTTCAGCATCAGATGGACCATGTACAAAGGTAAATCCCAGAACCTACACACAAGCTCTTCTGTGTAACACCTAGTTTATCTCACAGTCATGGTCCCATCACCTTCTGACTGCTGTCATGCATGTTCTAAAGGGTGGTGGTGCAACAAAACAATTAAACCCCTCGGTGAGAGAAAAATACTTGAAGCAGACATTGTTTGTTACTGTGACATTCTTGCAATCAGAACTTCTGAGCTTCCAAAGACAAGTTCAGGCATTTTCATGAGCTCTTGACTGACAGAGGCCTCCAGGTATGTCTTTTACACTTAAATTAAAAGAAAAAGCCCATAATATGCAAAAGTGACATAATAAACAAGGGGGAAAGATTATTTGTCCTTTGATACTTTATCGATTCTTTCACATTGAAGTTATGCAACTCAATAATTTTCCTGGGACAGATCAGTGCTGGTCAAGTACTTCTGGGTAAATATAGTCATCAAAATTGTACGTCACTATGGCTATTAAGAAGAAATTATTTGCATTCTCACATTAAGGGAAGCCTACATGTGTCATGAGCTACTTATAGGAAATGGTAGTTTTCTTGAATTGTGAATGAATGTTTATTCCGTCTGAACCAATACTTATTGCTGTGCTCTAAAATTCTAAAAAACAAACTTTGGGGGTTAAAAGGTGAAATTCTCACAGAGTAAATGCAGAGTGGCTTCGGTATCATGTACGAAAGAAAGAAAATATGGAGAATTTAACGTTAACATGATCTAAAAAAGTGATGACCATTGCATTTTAACGCTTTGAAGGACCATCGACTTGATCGTCGAGCTCCAGTGCGAGTCACTTTGAAGAATAAGTACAGCCCAGCTGCAGGGTGAGGGCTCATTGTTCAGCTTGTGTTTACGTTGCGTTTTATAACCTGAAGCGCAGTTTACCAACGCAGCTCTACCCTGTAAACCTCTCCCTCTTTCGTAAGCTGCAAACTCTCAGTGAAATAGTATGGGAAGTTCCACCTATAATACTGATGTTACTTGTTCCAGAAAAGTCTGTGAACAGGGTTGTGGGGGTGGGAGGGTCAAGAAAAGTTCACTGAAATGTTGAAGAGTCGACCGGCATCTACGGCGGTCGCGTCCATTTCTCCATTTCCTTGAAGCAGGGACACTGGAGATTAGAAGCCTCCTTGGGTATTAAGCTGGTGGTGATTTGGTGGCCCCTTGCTTGGTCTGGGGGGCCAATAGCGAGAAAACGGAAAGTAGGTCTGAGCTCCTTCATCTTTCAGCGCAGATAAACCAGCAGGTCATTAACACTGCTGTTTACGCTATAAAAAAAAAAAAAAAGTGTGCAAGGTTGATTTAAACTGCACTGTTGTGTCACGTACCACGTTCGGTTCAAAAGTTCAGCTCAGCCATGAACTCTGACAGAGCACAGTAGGCTCACACCCTACCCAGCCCCCCACCTCCAGCACACAGAGGGAGGCGAAAGGTTACGTGGTGGCCCGGGGAGGTGAGCATGGACAAGCCCGACAGGAGACACAGGTAAGGAGTGCCCGTGAATTACTCGCAAACATTTTATACTGGGTTTCGTAACTATTGAAAGTTACTGTTACGATGACTTGAGCTACTCTGGAAATTGACTTCGCCCCGGCTCCATTTGTCCTGTTGAACATCTTGCCCCAGGGTACAACAGACAGCATTTTTGGATACAAACCTGTACCTCCAGCGCATTTGTAGCTCGCTGGCTTGCGTCTCCGCAAATAATGAGTCTCGACGGCTTTCCGGCCCTTCGTTAGGCGCCCCTGTGGCACTGAACCGATTAAATGAGATGTGGTCGGACGTCAGACACCGACTTCTGCCACGACAGCTTAACCATGACGGCGTGTGTAGCCCCGTTGCATTATGGGTACAAACAGAGTGAGAATGCAAGGAAGTGAAGCCTGTCTGTTCGATCGGGACCATTTGAGGGCACAGTGTGCGCTTCAGGATCTCAAAACCCGTGCATGTGTGTGGGAGAGAGTGTCAGAATATTCAGGCCCTTCTCTACCCTCCCAGACATTTTTTCTGAGGTTTTGTGTTCATATTTGCGTCTCGGGGTTCTATTGGTGGCTTTTTTTCCCCTGTCTGGAACTGAAATCCAGACAAAGGGGGTCATGGTCTCCATGTATTTGTTTAAACCCAGGATTCGTGTCACCTCCCCGGTCTGGCAGATGCCTTGACCGAACTGTGCAAACCAGCACCAGGCATAACTGGTTCAGGAATGAAAACAAACTCCACTGTTGGTACAGAGCGATTCACGGATGTTTTCTGACGAAATCATTAAAGGAGCGGAACGTTCTGGTCACCCGGGTGATGGGATTGTAGAATTTGCAGGAGAGCAGGATTGAAGAATGCACTGAAGGCAATGCATTAGCAAACAGTGCCAACTCTTTTTACTAAAAAAACTCTTCGGTTATTATTAATAATTTAGCAATAGTACCTTGTACCTAGTAAGGCATCTTAATGAAGATCTAATTGCGTTGACAACTCTTCTTATATAACTGAACTTTTTCAGTTACATACATTTTTTCGTCAGTTTGTCCTTCTGTGTGAAATCCTGTTACCTACTACAAACACTAAGCGACCCCATCTCTACTGGAGAGAGCTTCCCAGGAAGGGGCATCGAGGTGGGAATAGCGGATAAAACCTGGAATGTCAGCACTTTCCCCTCCTACAACAATCCCTCCCGTCCAGAGACCCTTACCGCCATAAAAAGGAGACAAGGGAGGAGGGAATAAAGGGTCCCGTTGCCTCCGTGGGACCTGCGACGTGAGGATGAGAGACGTCCCTCACACATCTATAAGGGCTTCCCTTTGAAGAACATTGTGATGAGTGGTGCAATAACTAATTCATTGCCCTCTCAGGAAGCATCGTCACAGCAATGAAAGCTGCCAGCCTTATCTCCAGCCGTAAAAAATAAGACCCAGACTTACTGCCCCGTGATTCCGGATCATACTGGTACTCTGCGCTCAATGCTCATAAGGCAAATAACAATCCGTGTTGCGCGATACCATTAGTATCCTCAGACATTAACTTTCTGACCTCACCCCTGTCGCTGTTTCCGTAAGGCCAGCTCATATCTGTCTTGTGCCGAGGTCTTCTTCTGCGCTGTCCTGACCCAGATTTTCATTACTGGCTGCCTTTTCCACTTGCGGATTCAGCCTGTACATAATTTTTAAACTTCCTGTAATTTCCAATCAAAAAGTGATGGCTGTATTTGAAAAAATAATAATAATCATAAAAAGGTTTGCTTTGAAACCTGTTTAGATTAAGTTTGGCCCAAGGCTATAACTAATATGAAATACTTCTTTGAGAGACCGTTAATGTGAAAATTTTAAGGTTCATGATGTGAAATAATATTAAAAAATGAATGTTTTTTTGGGGGGGCTGATTGGGGACTTTGTTGGTGGTCGTGGTGTATCTTCAGCGTGAATTCCTTATGATCTCTGATGTTAGTGGGTTCGGCCGTGTGGACATTCTTCTCTTGCTGGACTGGGTGAGTCCTTTTTGGGTCCAGGGTAACCTTAGAGGCCCAGCACAGCTTGTAATACCACACGGCCCAACGTTACTTTGCTACCTAATCCACCCCCTACCACCTCTACTACCTCACAAATACAGAAACAAACTCGGCAGGGCAACCCTGGCCCGGGATACCC
>JAABNY020000040.1:10972524-10995245 GCA_015164015.2 Brevimyrus niger | reverse complement strand
CTAATGACTTTGTGGGTGGGGGGGGGTCGTTTCTTGGCTTGGGCTCGTAGCGGGCTGTCTGAAGTGGTACCTGTTAAGTGCCGTCATTAAGTAGGAGACAAAGTGTCTAGGTGATGCTTTTGTGCAATCAGCCCTGGCTTCCTGTCCGCCCCGGAGATGGTCACTGCCCAGTGGCCCCCAAAGCTTTAGGACAGAGACGACAATAGTGACTGCAGCATGGGTGGGAGATGAGTTGGAGTGGTGTGGGGGTGGGGGGTGGCTGGGCTTTGGCCTGCAGGGTGCTGGAGTGACATGTGACCACTTCTCCTCTCTTTCTTAAAGCATTCGTGGGCAACACATGACCTAACATTAATCAGCCCTCGATGGCTTTAACCAGCCATGGACAACTGCTAATAGTAACACCAACATTAACTGTATCAAAGTCTGTCCAGCACCCTTCAGCATGCAATGTGTTTAGCATTTTAGTTTTATTTAGGTTCAATTTTATCAGTATCTTAGACACAAACACACATCGTAACCAGGTCCTGCCCGTTGCCTGGAGCTCATAGACTGGCCTAGATCTCCCACAGGTCATAAAGGTACAGCAATCAAAGAAGTATAAAAGTGTGAAGGTGCCCTCCCACCCCCTTTCACTGGAAAGCCTCAAAGACGGGCGTTCAGATCTGCACTGCGGCATTTGAGGCCAGACAAGTGACTCATTTTAAAAGGGGGGGGGGGGAGAGATCAGGCCCTCATGCCCTGACTTACAATAATAACTTTTCCAATCGATTTAGCAAAATATGTAAGCTAAGGTCTCCGAAGAACCAAACGCCTGTGGCTTCCAAGTTGATAGCTGTCCACACTGGATGCCAGACTCTGTAAAAAAGGTCCTACCGTAAACATTTCCATTAAAATAATGCACTGTGCACTGTGTGTGTAAGGGGCATAAAGTAATCAAATTCTCTTAGGTAAACATTTGACAGGCTGCTCCGTTCCGCCCCACGTAATCGGATTAGGGTGAATGTGTGTGTTTACATTACAGCGCTGCGGACGCGGGATTGTCGCCGCAGCAACCTGGCAGGCCCCCGCCGCACTCTGGGATTCCGCTGCCCCACATCGCTTCCCTTTCTGGATTTCCAAACAATCTCCATAGCGATGTGGGGAAGTCCAGGTAAGGCGCGGGGGCGGAGTCGCTAGCTCCGTTAGCGTCTCGCTAGGTATGCCCCCCCCCCCACCCCTTGCCCTCCGGCCTTCATCACTCATTTTCACTTTTTCGGCAAAGCCGCGATCAATCATACCGCACTGTTTGCTTTAGCATTGCCCATCTTTCACTGTCGCCATCAAAGGGGCACCCCCCCTCCCCCCCACCCTCCGTGGGGGGAGGGGAGAGATGACGCGCCGAAGCATCCCCGCAGCACGTAGGTGGCGCCGTTGCTCAGAGCTGAGCACTGGTGTTTGACCCTTACGCTGACGCTCATAGGGGTCCCCCCCTGCTTGGTTCTCCCAGAAGACAGTCTCTCTCCTCCAGTGATCCCAGTAATGCGGTAAAATTCTCCCAGATAACATCATATCCACATATAAGACTTACCTAACCACCTACCTCAAAAAATTAGGTCCCAGCTTATTTCTGAAAGAATATACCTACACGACATTTTTTCCGGGGGAGGGGGGGTTCTTTTAATTCCAACACATGGAGCGCAAGTTCACTCAGATTCCCTGAGGCGGGGGTGGAATGGAAAGGACACGGCATAGTGGGGAAAGTCATACACGTTTTCTGACCCATACAGTGATGTGGCTCAGTCAGCTAAGCCTGTGTGCCTCTAATCACAAGATCACTGGTTCGAGCCCAGCCTCAGCATGTCTGTGGGTCCTTGAGCCCTTAACCCCCAGATCCCTGGGTGCTGCTACAGCTGGCTGCCCTTTGTGGATAGCTTACTCTCCAAAGAGCAAGGGGGGCATAAAAAGAATTTCCCCATGGGTACAATAATGGATCTATTATTAAATACCTAATTTATGCAGCAAAAACAAAACGTCCACCTTGCCGGCTATGCGGCCTGCTACCGTGAGTGACTGAGTAAGAAGTAAATACCTATGAGTATTAAGACAGACCAAGGACTCGGGGAGGGATCAGTGACATGAGTTAGACTCAAGCACCACGGTGGCTATGAATGTTGTCACCTAAGACAGAAGCGATGTGACCCCGTCGCTTGCGGCGATGTGCGTGACCTGACGATGGCCGCGTTGAACCGCCTTCAGTCATCGGAAAGGAGAGTAAACAGGCTGACAGGTGCGGCTGAGAGCTAGGGAGAGATGCGGGCTAGCTGAGGATTCTGAGGAGGAGCGGGCGGAATGGCGTAGCCATGGCGTAAGGGGGCGGGGTCAGAGTGTAGCACGTTGTGGCCAGTACTGGCGGAATGCCGCGAGGACCGGGGTGGCAAAGCCAAAGCGAGGTCATAAAGACATTTCCTCATTACTCACTGACAGGGATATTCTTTTTTGCCCTTCGTCTTCTTTTCTGTTTGAATGCAGATCTCCAGACATCCTTCTTGCTGTAGTTGGTTTTCAGTCGGCCCCTCCCCCGCAAAAAAAAATATAAAATCTAAATTTATTGCAAGAACAGTTTTGAGGCATCTGCGACTATCAGCCAGCTAATGCTATACGCGCCGTCATGGTGGTGGATCAACAGGACGCAGAAAGTACAGTTCATGTCATATCCTGAAATCGAACGGTTATACTGTAGCCAGGCTGTAGTCAAGCACCTGACTTTGCTCATGTTGTGAGCTGTGGAGATTCTTCTGTTGCTCTACAGTTGTTGTTGAGTCTGAGTCATGCTCCCCACCCGCATAGATGGAGATGTGTCCCCTGTGGTCTGGCACCAGTGCACTGCGTCTACAGTGTGGGCTACTTCCTCCTCCACAGCACTGCCCCCTGCAGTGCGTCAAGAAAGCCACTGGTCTGGAGAGAGCACCAGGTGGGCTACACATCTCGCTTCTCGAGGCAGCGCTACAAACACAGGTGACCGGGAGAAGGAGAAACACAAACGAGAAACACGAGGTGGGTCCTGATCTCACACCCACCCGGTGGCTGTGGCGATGGCGGATCTCACTGCTGTGCCGGGTGCTGACTCATTTTCTGCCGGCGCTCTTAGAGAGCAGGAGCACATTTTGTTCTTAAGGAAAAAGTGTGCTGCCTTCTAGAAAATTCTCCCAGAAGCAAATATAAAGTTAGAAGCAAGGGGACATTTAAGAATCTGGGTTCATCGAGAGCGACTATTGACAAAAAGACAGCGAAAGACTGAATGAAAGATGACAAGCACTGAAGGAAAACGAACAAATCTCATTTGCAAAAAACTGAGCGAGAAATTTCTGAGCAAATGTAAATGATTACAATTTATGTAGCAGTTCATCAAGCAAAGCTTTGTGTGTCTCGGTGTCTGAGCCATTTCAGGGCCAATCAGCATGAAGGAATGAGCAGAGCATTCCCCCCTTCACTGAAATCACAATTGCGTTACCCTGAACTGCGAATGAACCCGACTTTGCACCGGAATGACCCAGCTGCTCATGGAACTGAAACTACGGTTCATTACAAGCTGACCTCAAATCACGGTGCGGCAGCCATGGAACCAGCCAATCAGCGAGCAGCTGGGGGTTCGGCGGTAATCGAAAACAGGACTGAAAGGTAGCACGTAATCCCATGGAAGCACTCTGGCAGAATTATGGCGATGTTTTGTGAACTGACCCCAAAATGTTCCCTTGTGCTCCAACGGTAACCGTGTGTCGCCAGCTTGTAGCAAACAGAAGGCTGATTGTGATGCCTTTTTAAGCAGATTCCTATAGAAGCATTAACTGTCATAAATTTAGCATGTTCTAAGCCTACCTTGTTGGCCTGAGACAGCCTGCTTGCTGGATCTTTTTTTTGTAGTACATTATCTCCAATGAATAAAGCAAATCCTTATTTACTACTTTTAACTCCAGAAGTCCATTGCTGATGATGCAGGTATTTTCCCAGCCCCAGGAATCCCCAGATAGTCCATGTTTTTGCTCCCACCCAGCTCTCTGCCAGACGCTCCACATTTTTACTCCCTGGGGGTCCCCTAGGACTGGATTGGAAAACAGTGATGTAACATTTGGACAGTTAACGGAGTGCCCAGTCTCCATTCCCTCAGCCTTCCAGTCCACTTCTTTTATTTAAGAAACCAGGAGACCTCTTATCCTTGAAGGCAATGCCAAGGAACATTCCAGATCTCATAGCCAAACGTTAAAGCTTCGGGTTTAATGCGTTACATGGCATTTATGTATTAGCCCCATGGAGTCAGTGAGGGAGCAGACTCAAACACCCCCCAGGGCACAGCATGGGAGGTGGGTACACAGGAGGTTAGTCCTGTTTTATTGTCCTTTTAGGACAGTCAATCAACTTTGAGTCAAGTTGGTTGGGCTGCCAGCATGTTTATGATAGATAGTTTGCCCATTATATTTGGTTATTTACTTGATGAAAAAAGAACAAATTGGGTTGATTTGATTGTGACATAAGGTTTTAATACATCTGGGGCCTATTTCACTAAGCCGGATTTCTTGCTTAGCCGGATAACTTGTCAGATTTAAGGTAGTCTAGGCTAAATGACCATCTTCATTCACTTACATTTAGCCCAGACTACCTTAAATCTAAAGAGTTATCCAGCTAAGCAAGAAATTCTCCTTCCCACCCTTGCACTGCTGGAGGGGGGTTGGACTCTAGAAAGGCAGGAAACAAAGTCTTTTCAAATTTTTTTTTGTCTGGCCAGCATTTTTATGCCACAGTCAACCCTAATATCCCTCACCATGGCTGGATTTGATGGGGGCCGCTCTGGAGCCCTTGAAGGGGAGTGGCCCCGATGCTGGAGCCCCCTTTAACAGGATGCTCTTTACACGGTGTAATTACAACCAGAAGCCGTGCCGAGTGTGAAAGCAGCAGATACCATCAGGTCACTCAGCGTGCAGGAGTTCACCCGGAGCGGCTCGGGGTGACTTATGGCCCCCTCCCCGATATGTTTTCATTGCCCCTGCCTCACATCCTACCCACACGTCTGAGTCACTGGCTCCTGTCAGCGGCATTATGTGAACACCTCCCCCACTGACCATTGCAAGCACGCAGCACCTGCCCTGGAGAGACCCACAAACCCAAGAGAGGACAGCAGAGCAGAAATACACCCCCCCCCGTTTTGCCCTAATGCAACCTTCCACCTCTGATTTACCTAGGAAAGGGTGATGGTTGCAATGGGGCGGGTCTCCCTTGGTCTAGATTTGCTCCCATTCCACAATTAGATTTGCCCATTTTTTTTATCCAGAGGTCCAGACCCCACACTGCCGGGAATGTGAACTTTTTTATTTTATTGGTGGCCATCAAGCTCAGGAGTCAAGAATGACAGCTGTGTGTGGAAACTGCTTCCATTTGGCCGAATGTGGATTGCGCTCATTAAGCAACAAACCGCGGGTCCTTCTCAATTGCACACTGCGAAGAGCTTGTGCAGGCTCGTAGTTTGCCCTCTCGGAGGCCCGAGGAGAACGAGGGACTCCTGAATAAACAATGAACCGGACTGCAGGCTGCAAATGTCTCCATTTCGTGGGCAGTTTCGGAAAGAGAATGAAAAGAAAATCATGTCAAAAACATTGTGAGCAAACAAGCGAGCACACGGACGAACAAGCAAGCGAACAAACAAGCACTCAAGCGAACAAACAAGCGAGCGAGTGAATAACTAAATAGTCTTCTAAAGAACATTCACTCCGATGACTGGGATATGCTCTTTCGTTTTTTTTTTTTCCCCGACCACGACTCGCAGACCCCCTGGGGTCGTCCGATGTGAATGGAGCCGAGATGGGAGGGGAGCTCTGAGTCCCAGGAGCCAAGGAGGTGCACTGTCTGCTGTCACCAGGCTGAATTTATGATGCGTCCTCTCACTTTGAAGGGAAGTCCTGTTTATTTAGTCTCCACTAGCTACTTTGCATGTTCCGTCTTATTCATGTGCAGCCTCGCTCTGTGAAGGTTTGCGCGCCTTTTGATGTCTAGGGGAAAGGTGGGAATTATTCCGACAGCTTAGAGATTTTCATGTGTGCACATTGACCACTTTGCTCTGTATCTTCTTGTCCCTAGGCATCCCTCGTGGAAATGTATTAATTCACAAAGTTAACAAATCTCCTTTCAAAAAAAACCTTCAATGCGCATTTGTGTCCCCCAAGGGACCTCTAGGGGGTAAAGACGGCTGAAGCAGCAAATGAAAGCGGCCCCCAATCATTTGTAAATGTAAACCCAAGTAGAGCAGACTGATGATGTTTCCAACCCTAGAGCAAGAGCTACTCCAGCCAGCTGCACCCCCAGCACTGAGCATACGCTGTCTCGGGTCGCGACAGGAAGTCTCCCAAAAGTTCAGCTATGGGTCAGTGTGGACGTTACCCTACTGCCTGTTCCTCCCCCGAGGTGTCAGAAGGACTCACATGAACACCCACAAACCCACGTGCACTCACACACGGGTACACGCACACACGGGTACACGCGCACGCACACATACCCGCACACTGACTCTCGCCTACCTGAACTCTCACAAAAGGGTGACTCTACCAAGGAGGAGTAGGATATGAATTCCCAGATTCTAATTGCTGAATAATTCTAATACCAGAAAACAAAGGAGCTTGCGTGTGTCTGTGTGGCTGACCTTTTCATGAACTTCTGCGTGAGCTTTTTCGGATGGGAGGCTTTTTATACGTTGCATCATATCCATGCACATTGCTTCATTTAAAATTAAAGGAACACCACATCAAACTACCTAACCCTGCCGTTTGAAGGGACGCACGTAAACATCTGGTGGTTAGTTTCAATCAGCTTCAGCTTAAAGCTGAGACAGGATCCATCAAAATAGATGTAATTTTAGTCCGCCGTACCCCATAGTCCCCGCCCCCAGCACTGTCTCCATAAAATGCCTGTGCGCCAGTGGCGATTGTGGGCTGGTTTAGCATGATGGTGGGACAGCAGTACTCTCATCCAGCCTTCCGTGACTGTCGAGAGGTTATGGCAGGGGCAGATATGATTTAGAGTTTATGGAGAAAAGTTGGGAATTACCCAGAGTGCTTAGCTGTCTTAGTAGCACCATACCATGACTTCAAGCAGGGACTTGGCAAAACCGTGAGTCTAACAGGCGTTGCTTACGTCGCATCTCACAGCCGTCATGCTCAAGTCAGGAATACAAGCTCACCTCCATTTACAAGGACTACCCCTTAGCAGCAGTTTAGCATGCTCATAATTATTTATTCAAACCCAGCAATATAGCTCATAGTTTCATTTAATGTAGAGATTTTCATTAATCCACCTATCGTCCAGAAGCTTATCTTGGATGGAGTCGTGGTGGAGCTCGTCTTCTATCCAGGTGGCACGGGGCATATAAGTACACCTTAAATGAGATGCCAGTCTGCAGAAGGAACATTCAGAAACATCAGGAGATTCATACTTGACTTTTGTTTATGTTGACATGAAAAAATAAGGCCAACAGTGTCAGGGCACAGCAAAAAATACAACTCGATATATAACTCGATATATAAAAACAGAACACGGAGACTTGTTCTTTTCCCCACATTAGGAAAATACTGTTCGAGACATACGTGCGCATTCTTGTCGGACAAATATTATTCCCATTGCTTCCTGTGATGAATAAGTGAGGCTACGTGAATCATTTCATTTCCAAGTAGTCCTAGATTCCCACGAACTGACTAATTCACTTTGGTGACATATTTCACTTTGCATACCGGCAAAGCCCTTGTAGTGGCTGTCTAACATAGAATGTTTGACAGACTTTGTCTATCTAATAAGCCATGTGTGAAATCTGTCAAAGATATTATTTTATATCTATTATTTTAGATAATAGATAATATTCATTTTTGGTTCAAGAGAAAGAAAAAAAAGAAGAAGAAAAAAATCTGTGAGACAACACAATACTGTAGATTTACACTCAGAGTTCAGGGGACACAAGACAAGGTCAATTTCTATCTCCAATATAGGTAGAGCGACCTCTTATGGACAGGAGTAGGTAAAACAAAAAAACTGTAAACAGGAAGAATTTTTCTCAGCACCTCTGTTATATTAATTATTCACGATTATTAAATAAGGACTGGCTGAAGACCTTGTGTGTAATATTTGGCTTACGGGAACATAGTTTGGCAACCTATATTGTAGATGTTAACAGATTGAGACAGAACGTAAAAATCAGTACCATTGTAATGATCCTTATTAGGTTTTTTAAAACTATTTTCTTTAAATTTAAAGAAATATTATTTTAAATATTAGTTTATTTTCTTAAAAATATTAAGTGATACTATTTACGTAGTTTTGCTTGTGGAAGTTTCAAAAAAGTATTTAACTTTATAGGACATATTTGGCTCAGTTTTTCCAGGTATTGGTTTTTAATATCTATTGGTTAATACCATGCATAGCATTACCGAACCAACTGCAAAAACTGGTGAACGCGCTTAAGTAAATCGCTCAGGACGCGATAAACCAAGTTAAAAGCCTGTTTCTTGTGCTTGTTCGCTGTTAACTCGTTTATTGAGGCGCACATGACCCAATGCAAAGTGAATATTTATGTGTGTGAGCTGCGCTTAGTCAGACATGCCCAGTTCACAATAACTTGCAAATCAATGTAAAAATTTACCATGATCACTGATGGTTTCTTGTCGCATTTACTTAGATTAATACAAAAATCAACCTTATTATATCTCCTTAAAAACTGGAGAGGGTAACCCCAGATTTCACTCATACTGGTATTCAGGGACTTTAGAACCGTTGTTTTGCGTATTTCATTTTTTAAAAATGACTGAACAATTCCAACGAACTTGGAAATGTGTTTACATTTTTAATGGACACAATGCTTGGTCGAAAAAGTCACATAAATATTTTTAAATATTTCTTCTGCAAGATGCGAATTGATGCGATTTTTCTCTGATTTAACTTTTTTTCTTTAGTTAGTATAATACAGCACCGATGAAGATAATTGTCTATAGCGATCATTATACAGTTTTAGCGGGACACCTAGCGGGTACAACGCGTCATTACGCAATTGCATTGTGCCTTACTCGAGTGAACGTACAATGAATATCAACCACAAATGAAATTTCGGATGTATAGTGTAATTGTACATTCGTATGGGAAAGACGTTGAATATCGCGAAAATACGTTATTTTTGTATTTCCGAAGTTCGTGTATATTTTTATGGTATTTATGTTTCTTCACCTAAGCGGTGCAGATGGTGGAAAAGACCCCAGACCTCATTTAACCATTTCATTTAAGGTGTCTGCAAGCTGTATAAATGATAATTTTTGACGGGAAAAACTGTACAAGTAACTATACAAGAATACACATTAAGCAACACAGATGTATTAAATAACCATTAAATATTGCTGCCTAAAATGTAAAATTTGGGACATTTTTTGCTGGACCCCCCCCCCCCCCCCCATCTCGTTGGGACATTATCCATGTAGGAAGTTGGGAAGGAGCAAAAGAGTGGACTGTCTTTGGATCCCCAAGGGCCAAACTGGGAAATACAATCCTAAAACACTGCCAGCAGAAAGGTGTTACTTCATTCTTATGACTTGCCTTGCACTATACAATATTTCATATTAATGAACAAATATAACAGTAAAAATGTAAAAGAAACTGTGCAAATAATTTCCACTAGTCATTTCAGTTCGTGATTTAGGACAGAATGTGAATATTGGTTGTTGTGTTGATCAGCTAATTAGCCGATTCCATAGAGAACTATGGATAGTTTGATGATCCACCAAATAATTGAAAACCTCCATTCACACTGCAACAAAGTTATAATCAAAGCTACGGAGATGAAAGCAAATATCTCAATTTGTTTAATCAAACCATCTTTATTGATACAATATATACATTCAGTTTCATAAAGATTGCCACACATTTATATTCAGAAAAATCTGAACATGATCAAGTATCATCAGCTTTGGTATTTAAATGCATTATTTTCTGGTTGTTAAAACCAGAATAGGAAAGAGAACATACCAAGATAAAAAGCTATGACAAGGGTATATAAAAATACACAAGGCTTGTTGTGCTGAATGTTGTAGGGGACAACCAAAATAGGTTTTAAAAAAACACACACACAGGAGAAAATGGCTGCAGAGAATCTACACCACAATCTATACACAACTGACACCTTTTCAGTTTGGAATATTTCCGACGTAAGACACGTTTGGTTTCTCGCTAATAGTCATTCGCGCAAGAGGAGAGTCTTGTCAAATGAATAAATACGGCGTACTAAACAAGCTATAAAGCAAGACCTTGAGGAGAAAAACAAAAACCTGACGTCTATAACCAGCAGAGATGGATAAAGCTTTGGAAATAGAAATACTTTAAATAAAGGGGACAGATAATCCACACAATAGTCAAAAAAAAGAATAATCATGGAAACAACCAATGAACCCAAAGTCACGGAAAAAAAAAATAAAAATTAAAACAAGATGTACTACTGTAATTGCTTGTGAAAAAGCATTACAATAAATTATTTCTAAAATGTTACCAATGTTCAATAAACTTACATGCTAAGAGATTTTCAAAAACGTAAGACTGGTAACCATGGCAAATATTTACAATCCATCTCCTACAACTGAAATATATACTAAGTTCAGTAGTCAGATACTTTCATAGTGCAGCATTTGCAGGGTTTATTACAGGTCTTCTTTTTCCTTTAATCTTCAGAGACCCATAACGAGCCTAAGGGAAAGTTAATAATAATTAAAAAAAACACAAAGAAATTGACATAAATGGTCAGTGTGTGGCATTAGACACAAATCACCTTGGTCATTTTTAAGTTTTGTATAATGTGGACTAACGTCCTGTAATGCTGTTGTACTGCTTCTTTTAGGACATACCTCTTTACGCCCTTTTGACCGTGAGAGTTTCACACTCTGGGACCTTCTTAGACCGCGCTGTGTGACTGCCTCGTCCTCCGAGAATGTACCTTCCACCTCTTCGTCGCTTCTTTCCTCTGGATTGTAAGCATAATATTCTGCAAGCAAGCACATATTTTCGGGGAAAACTGTTTCATACAAATTCATTAACTCACAACCAACAGCTCCAGATTACAATCCATAACGTTTCCATTTATAAAGCGAGCCACACGCGTCCTTTCAAACGGTCTGGATGGTGCCCGAAGAGCAAGCGGTTCGTGACGATGGGGCCACGTCAGCAACCAGCCAATCAGCAACGAGGATAAAGGTCGCCTCTCTTCCGAGTTGTGTCACTTGAAAGAAGCATGTGACCCCCTTGCAGATCACAAGTCCTCGTCCTGTACAGGCCGGGAGAGACGCAGCTGTGGCCCCATGCCCTGCTGGTCACAGTCTGTTCCTGGCACTGCCTCCTTCAGCCTTGCCCAAGCGTTAGGGGGGGCAGGGCGCCCCGAGACCACAGAGACAAAGAAACCCTAATTGTCAATGCCGAACGGCACACCCTGCAACAAGCCACCGCTGTTTAAATGAGGGTAGTATCAGTTCACTGAAATGATCAAAACCAACTGTTGCCGCAACAAATTCAAGCATTCCTCAACAATGGCGATTAATACACTTCTAAACTCACCACAAGAGGGCTCCAGAGCAATATATTTAGCTTGGCCATTCCCACCCCCTGTCCCTTTGTTTGTTTCCATCCCTGTTTTTGATTACTAGAGTATAACAACTTACTTGGGATTTGGAAGTATGCAATTAATTCTCCTAGGCTATTTTTACTTTTTCAGTTATTCTGCAACCTAGGCAGAAATGAAAGTAGAATTACTCCAGTCAGACGCACATACAATAGATTATTCTGTGGGAAATCAGGAAATAGATTACCAACGGTGTTAGGAACCAACGTTCCAATTGCTTCTCATTGCTAGCAGGATGTTAATCATAAAAAAAATCGCAAAATAGCATGCATTTCAAATCGAAAAAAATAAGACTAGGTCATGCTGAATTTCCATTGGGCTGTAAATCAATGTCATTGAAAAAAATGTGCCAATCGCTGAATGTAAGAAATAATTAAAACTGATTATGTCAAAGGAAGACTACATATTAGACCAAATTGGCTTGAAATAAATGAATTTAACTCTAAGAATGGATTGAAGAGGAGACTAAATATTCTGATCTGCATCCCTCCTAAAAAGCTCAAACAAAAAGATCAGGGAGAATTAAACAGTTGCCTATATAAAATGCCTTTTAAATTTGCAATTAATTTACTGAAACAGCTGATAACACCCCATTTTCCCGAAAAACCATTGGCATTTTAATGCTTCTTTTATGATGGCTTTATTGCAGACAAGATCAAAATGACCTGGATGCCAGTGGAATTTCAAACACTGAACATTAGCATACTGAGATAGACCACATTATGTATTCCACTCAGAGCCTGTCTTAGGAAAATGCTCTTTTTTCCCTTCATCCTCCCACAAACCTATTCTAGACCTTTCATGTTTATAATGTGTTATTAGTCGTTTTACATTTTGAGGTAAATACAAATCTGTGCATTAGATGTAATTATGTCAAGATTGACATGGAGACAGTATTGTTTTCCATTCAGGTATACGCTGCTGCAAAGTAGCCCTGAGAAAATGACGGGGCTTTCAGTTCATTCCCAGTATGGAGCCTAACAATATGGCTGTCAGCCTCTTCTATGCGAGTGCCACAGCTGGTCACATGACATGCACTGACATTGGTAGCAGCCACAATTGCCGTGTTTGCATGCCACATTCTGAGAACGGCGAGGGGAGCTGTGGATACTCACCAACACCCTCGGTATTGGGATTTCTGGCAACCGCAGCAGGATTGAACCCTGGGTACAGCTGGCCGGGAACGTCGCTGTTGGAAATCTGCGTCAGGTCGTGCATACTGAAACTCCTCAGGCGCTCTGTGATGGCACCTTGCCCCTGCAGAGACGACACCCCTCAGATCGTCACTGTACCCTAGCTGAACTTTCCATGAAAGCATCAAGTGGTAACACATAGCAGGTCTAGAAAATTATAAGCAAGAAAGATGGAAGGAAATAGGAAACACACTTGGCTGTTATGTCCTTATTTTTGGGTCATGGATGGAAAGGGAATGGTTGATTTTGATGGCATCCTGAAACAAACTGGGATACTTAACCATTTATGAAACCACTGTGATGAGCATAAATGTTTAAAATGACAGGTGGTTTGTTAATCTGAAGAAACACACTCGTATAGTGATTTGGTAGCGAAAGTATGAACTCCTCCATGCTAAATGTTCTGTTTCCATTACCTCAATCTGAGTGGTAGAGAACAGATGCAAGTAGAGAAGTACCCCTATAAGACAGTATGTCAGTAGAGTGGAAAGAGAGCGACACAGTAGTTAGGACACAATAAGGAAGACATGAAATAGACATCCTTTGAAAATATGATCAATGGTCTTCTTAATGGAGACAGAACTGAATAGCCTTTTCACAGCCCACTGGGTCCACTTTACAGAGAAACTGAACGCAGTGATGACCTTTCCTCTTAAAATCAGCACCCAACTCTTCACATTCTCCCTTCTAATGTCCTGACGTGACGAGCTTGGAAACCAAAAGCACATCGACGTTAGAACCCACGTTTTCCATCTGATTACAGCTCTGGGATAAAATGTCGTGTCAGACTTGAAGCCATTAATTGACACTTAGTATAAAGCAAATCCGATTAATCACGCTCTCCAAAATCGACTTGGGCTGGTACAGAATGCTTCGTGCTTTATGTTCAGTTTCATTTTGTTGCCACCTGGAAAAACTTGTTCACTTTTATTAACAAGCACAGCCACCAGCAGCAATGCATTAACCGGTATTAAATCACTGATATTACCTGCCGCTTGGAATTGCAAAAAAACATAAATTGTGGCATGTCTGGATGGATATGCCACCCTGGATGAGGTGGAAATCAGGCGTTGTCCCGATTTTCTGAAACTCGCCAAGCAACTGCAAAATGATTCGTTTGACCATTTGCGTTATACTGAGAGAAAACCACGTGCTCTATAATTGTACCCATGCAGACTGGGACTTGCCTTGACAGCTGCAGAAACAGCTGCGGTCGCAGCTATAGTTAGGCCTTGCCTGCCGAAGTTCACCATGGTTTCGTAGCTTCGCTCTTTGGCTTGTGAGATGTAGTCGTCAATTTCCTAGTGGGACAAACAACGGTTAGAAAAAAAGGGAAAGCCGTGCTATGTTCTTACTCGCTCTGCAGGGGCATGTGCGCTGCCTGTTGTATACAAACAGCATTCCATATGGTAGGACATGAGATGGCACTGAATCACAGCAAAGATCACTGGCACAAAACATGATTTAAGCATGGCTTTCCAGATGACAATGAGCAAATCAGTCATCATACAGATCACCCCTGAACCGAATTCCCCAGTCCCTCACTACATTAGAAAACTCTTAAATTTTGTAGTTATCCAGGACAGTAGTAATAAAAGCAAGATCGATCATTTAAATGCATAAAAATATCACGATAGGCCATTTAGAAAGGAAGCGTTTATCATTAGGAAAAGCAGCGGATTACGGGCCCATTTTGTTTATCAGCAACACAGAATGGTTCTTACTGGTAGGTGTGGAAACTGACAAATAAAAATGAATAGAGAAATGTGGAAACAACAGTATGTGGAAAAACATGAACCAGTCTGTGAAGCGACTGAATACGATACCCTTTCTTTGGATGAGAGCAGAGGGTGCAGACATTTTCGGTAGATAAGACTGGCCCCTCTGGTGTATGGAGACAGCAGCCAAACCACAAATGCAACCTTTATTTCATAATAAAGGGGAAACCTTCAAATTAAATAACAACATGCATTCTGTTAATGACATAATGCAACGGACATCATAAAGGCAGCTTTAGTTTATGAAGCATTTTGACCTTTAATATTTCAAAGAAACACAACTGAACAGAGCATGTGTGTCTTTTAATGTTAGATTGGAATAATTTAATTGATATCTTACCAGGCTATTGTGAGGTCTGAGATCGTTTCCACTACTGTATAGAGTGCAAACACGATCCAATACATCATCCAGCGGACCTGAGGGCAAAAACACAGTTAGAAGTTGGGGCAACAGGCAGTTTTATGCAGGGGAAAGTAGACATACAATCTGTGACGACAAAGTGAAACAGGACATGCCGATACTAAACAGTTAAATAATACAACTTATGTTAAAAAGCATCCTTGTACCACAACTGCCTCCGTGGTCCAACACATTTCACAATAAATTTCAGATTTTTCTTTGCAGTTAGCATTTACTTCATACACTTCTGATTTATAAAAGCTAAATTATTGATCAAATGATCGATGACTGCCCTGAGATACAGAAAATGATGTACAGAAGTCCTGACAGCTGCAGCTGTAATTTTCATCTCGCAAAGCTCAGTGTTATGGCCTACTTTGTATGCGCTGCCTTTCCCCAGTGTGGACCTGAGTTCCATCAGGCTTTCAGAAGCTTCTTAGCATTTCAATTTCAAAAGATAGCACAGACAGACAGTCATGTGATCCCAGCCTTCAGTTCAAGCTCTCTGAGGTATTAGGTGATATTTTCAGCTTCAGTGAGCAAAGTAAAACTAATCTATGCAGTGCAGCAATTATTACTCACAGATAGCATCAGATTTAATTGTTGGCCTCACAATGAACCCTGTGAGTCTTGCATTTGTTTATAGCCAACTTGAAAGGTAGACTGCAAGAGGACAGTCTCCCAACATACGTCTGTAAAATAGTCTCTGACGACACTTCTCATTAGGCTTAAAAGGGACACAAAACACTGAATCATCATGTCGATTTATAATTTTCAAATGCAATTTGATCTGGTTTTAAGACCTTGGTAGAATTAAGCTATTATTGCAGAGTGTAAAAGACTAAGAACATGAAAGATGCAGCATAATGCTAATGTGCAACCAGCTTAATATTGCCAAGTTGCACAAGGGTATCCTAGTCCATATCATACTCTACCGCCGGAATGAGAAATGAATCAGCTCTGGATACAAATACTCCTACTGTTTGTGGTAAACATAAGCTTGTGCTGAAGTGTGTAAACCAAAAACTCCATCTAACATGCTAAAAAGCAAGCAGAGCACAAAGCATGATTTGTCCTGGACTATTTTTAAAATGATTCTTCCATGAGGTTTCTCAATTACTGGACTGCCATCCACTGTATATTCTAGGACAAATGGAACCACAGTCATGACATATTCTCAAGCCTATAAAACGTGGCTTTCGTGGTAAAGGTTTTTTTATATATATAAAAAAACCTTGCCAGTAAAAGTCCATCTCTGAGCAGAGCAACTTTCATAAACATACTTTATAGCCAACATTTGATAGTGTGAGACAGAGTAAACTAGTATGCATTTTGTACTGAAAGTGAATTACATACAAGTTCTCCTTCCAAAAGCAGTATGCAGTTGGCATTAGGTTTCACATTTTAGTGAAAAGCATTGTATTACTCAACCGCCACCATCTACTATAAAGTACTGCACAAAGAAACTACCACATGATGAATACTGAAAGGCACATGATCAGAACAACATCTAAACCTTTACCAATCTCAGAACTGCGGAATGTAAAAAAGGGACAAAGATGAAATTTGCAACAAAATGACAGCCCCTCTTTTCCAGGAATGGCACTGTCCATGCTGGAAATACTACTAAGCATACTTTGTTTTCCAAAAATTCTAAACAAAAATGAAAAGATGAGGAAACAAAAAAACCTAGACGGCCTTTACCTTGCATATGAATTACAGCACAGATTTTCAGCATTGTATTACTCCTGATAAACAAATTGAATACTTATTCAAACTGAATGGAAAGGAGAATTCAACTAGTTGCATTCTTATAATGTACGAAGAAAATTCAATACATTTTCAATGAATTGAAAGACAAAATTCAAAGCTACACTAAAAGTTCCAGACAATATAAAAAAGCAAGATAAATACTTGAAATAATATACTAAGCAAGCACAAAAAGCAGTAACAACCCAATGTGCAAAGATCTCTTGCAGACATTCAAAGTACATTTTGAAAATAAAATGAAGGTCAAAATAGAAAGCTATATTTACAGTCAACAGAAAGCAGCTTTAGCCCAGCACAAATATATAGATGCAGTACTGTTAGGAATATATTGGTGATTGCCTCCAGACTTGATTTCAAAAAGACTGCAATGAATTACATCATACAGCAGAAGACAAAATGGCTTGCGATGTGAGCATCCTTTTATGGTGTAAAGGTCCTCAAAATGCTGCCTTTGTTTAAATTTTGTTTGGTGGGTGACGGCCAAAGCTAGGGTTCTCATGCGAGAGGAAAAAACAATTTGATACACAAACGTGTCCATCCATTTTACATTCAGCCAGTCAGACACTGAATGGTAACATATAAGTAGACATGGTAAAAAAGAATCAAATAAAACTAACCAAACAAACGAAAACAAAAAAACAAACATACTAACTAACATGAACATTGACAGTAAACAGAATCCCTCCAGGATGGACCGTATACATCCAGGAAAGTGTGAAGATACTCTGGAATCACCTTAAGGCTAGGCAGTACAGTCTATAATGTCTACCATGGTCAGAGTTACCCACAGCTTCATACTTCTACTGATTAAGTTAATAAAGATGCTACAGTCTGACACTGGTGTCCTTGAGGCGCCACACCAAACAATTAAATGAACCCAATGCCATGTGACTCCAAACTGCTCCAAGCAGCTTGCAAAACAAAACGAAAGCCTGGTGACGTGTTGGCATAAAACCTATAACCAGCTTGGAACTTGGATTCTCTTCATAGAAACAAATGATCGGCTCATCGTACAAAAAACATCTCCCCTTGCCAGCCGGCAGCCATCATGCATACCAATAGCAGACTAGCCTAAATAAGCCAGCCGAACCAGCAAAACACGCTCGTCGCTTTAAAAACTCTTTCCCTCGACTTTACATTAAAATATAGCTACATAAGGTCTTGTGAGTTAGCAAGCCATTGTTTTTAAATGCAGCCACAGAAGTATTTTACACAATTACCAATTTATTTCTATATCAAGTCCTCCAGGTCTTACAGTGTTAAACAGTGTTAATCGTCTTGCATCAGAGGAGTGGTTCTGGATACCAGGGGGGAAAAATGAAGCCATGAATTCCCATTTTATACTAAATCACAGATCAGTCATGAAAAGAACAACCTCGCAAATACACTGTGGAACTGAATTCCCTTCCCACCCCCACCCCCCCCAAGTGAACGGGTGGCCAACCCCTTTTGGCACAGGGTCACAGCAACCCTACTAGAGAGTCCAGTTCTTTCTCTTTTCATAAAAGCAGTAGTGGAATAAAATGGCCTACCCAACCACACCAGTACAAAATGTAATTCTCAGTTCAGCAACATACGAGTATTACGAATAAGAAAAAAAAAAAAAGCTTGATTGTCTGAGGGTGGTGTTCAGAGGCAGAATCCAAATTGGCACACCTGAACGGGAACTGGATGACTCACTCAGTGACATACGCCAGCCCTACACACATGCTTTGCAGCAACTTGCAAGAGAAAGCCTTACTGTTTCCCTGTCACGGACAGATCATTCACATTATCGTGCCAGGGCATGTTCTGCAAGAAAATTATTGAATAGGAAATACCAGCACACATTAAATTCTGAGGTTATTAAGGGAGGGGGGTTGAAGGTTGTTATTTATACTCACGTATTCCTTTACATTCTTGGTTTTTACAGCTTTGTAGGAGGAGTAAGCTGGGTACAGGGTTCCAAAAAGGAGTCTGAATAAGAAAAGGGATAAACGATAGTTTAGAAGAACGAATGATGAAAACAGACACGGAGGGACACAGGCGTGGACGCAATCAAAGTAAAAGCGCTGCTTGAAAAATGTAACTGCATTCATTTTAGAGATGAGAAAGGATGCCGAGCGTGATATTTTGATAACACTATTCCGAGGGCTAAGGCCGGAAAAGACACCAAAAGAGGAAAAAAACATGCCGTGAACAGGTGACCTGTACAAACAAACCAGATGGATGCTTCAGCCAGTCATTTGAAAGCTGGCTGCAGCAGACTCCAATTCAGACTGATCTGTGTGACCAGTCCCAATGGAATAACCACTGAACCACTTTAAGATGGACCTCATGTTTTGACCTTTGCAGCTAAATTGATCTATTAGCATAAACCATTTACACCAACATTTCACACAATGCTGTTTAAAAACATGGCCATTTTACAACTTGCCCTTCTATTACACCGCACAGATGGGGGGGGACACACAGTATCCATTATACAACTACATTTAATAAAATGACATCCTCCATCTGGACTTGATCAAACTGTATTGATTATTATGGGATTAAAAGTGTACACAGATATAAAAGCATGCTATGCAATGCAATCAGCCGTGATTACATGCACCATAATAATGCTTATAAATAGCATTTCTATTCCGAGTTAATTTTATTAAATTGTGCAGGTTCTTGGGTGAATCAAACTCTTTAAACCAATAAGCAAATATCCATCATATTAAACCCTGTTCACATTAATATTCTAATTATGCATGTGTACAGAACCACTATTCCCCACAAGTTTTTTGGTTAAATGCAATCATTCCCAGGAAATATTTTAACGATGACTTTCACACTTGGATACCTCCAGGACAAGCATCCATTTAATTTTCTATGGAAGTCCACGAAACTTGAATTTATATGCAGTGAAAAGTCTTTTACATTAGGAACATCAATTGTTTGCATTTCTGAGATTGTTTGCTGTTAATTCTGCAGTGAAGTCTGTCTCACCTCACTTCGCCCCCCCCCCCCATCCAATACAGTGCTATGCACATTAAATGCAAAGGTTCCTCTTATCCTTTTCTTGTATTTTATCTGCTTAAAAAAACAGTCTAGTCTTAGTCTAGACAATGGCAAAACACTCAGTGCAGGATGCAATTCATGCACAGGGAAAGGTAACATTTTAAATCAACTCACTTGTACTATTACTTACAAACATACATGGTTCCAAGTACTTATCAAATGTAAACATGAGAATTTACACATGAAATTGCCCATTTACGGTGGGTTTCAAAACTGCACAAGAAACTTAAAGCACAAGTCTGGCTTGCCAGCTGGGTAATTTTCCAAGTAACACGGTGAATGTTAAAATACCAAGATAATGTTTCTTCAGGTTTTCAATGTTTTGCATTCCTCCATAAATCGTTAGCTATATCTGCATATTTAATTAGCTAGATAAATTAGCAGTTACAGAACAGACTAAGCCCAGTACCTAAGTTTCAAAGCTGGCGGTCGTGGTTTAATCACTATTAATTGATGAATGCTATTAAAACCTAACCAACAGCTACAGGGTTTGGGGTTACTGTCTGGCATTCTATAAGGTTAGGGTTATACATCAATTCTGCCCATGAAGCCTATTTATGCTTTTAATGCCAATTAATACAGCTTCAACATTTTTTATGGATATATAATTATTGATGAGAACTTGTTCTCCCACAGTTTAAGTTTTATTGTATTTCAACATTCAGTATATACTCTACATATGCACTCTCAATACTTCTTTAAGAGGGAAAAATTAGCACACTCATAAGAAAAGTCTACTAGGCAAAAAAATTGGAAGACACTCAGCTTTTGAAAGGAGCTACGACCAACTGCGATTCAAGCCACAGTAAATAAGCTTGGATACTGAAAATACACATCAAAATAAAGCTGTACAGGAAAAAATTAAACAGATCAAATCAGCAATTAATCAACAGGGTAAAAACAGTGACTATGGATATAGCATAAGAGTGAATAACAGCAGATAATTTAATATTCTTCAGCTAAAAAAAAGCAATATGATACTTAACTTTTATTCCACTGGTAGTGTGATCTGCTTACAGCAGCAGAAACTCAGCTGAGGGATATTTCCATCTTTTTTTTTTGCAATAGCCAGAATAGTGTCATAGCTACACAGGCAAAGACAACCTTCAAATATACCAAAAAGAATCAAGATGAAAAAGGACCTGATACGAATTCTGTGGTATAGGAACAGCCATTCACAAGCCCTTGGAATTTTTTATATTTTTTTTTTTAAAAAGACATGAACTGACCCATCTAAGGCATTTTTATATAACATGCAACTTCACATTTGTTTGATGGCCTTTGTCCAGGGATCCACCTTGGCAGTATATCTCCCTGTTGCCATAGAAACAGGGCTGCACAATTCTAACAATTGTAAATCGGCCCAGACCTTACACAAGCGTCCCCCATCTGGAATCCTGTCATTTACAGGTTTGTGAAACAGGCACTCGTATTTCTAGACACATTTTTTAAAAGCATCTTTGAAAGATAAAGATTTCATTTTAACTTATTGATGCTACTGATTTTGGTGCCCAGAGGTTTAGATATTATTCATAAGACCTTGAAAAACCGTAAAGGCAGCATATTTACAAAACCAATTATTAGTGGATGTTGTGATATTCTAATCGTGCAGGAGTGCATATGTAGAGCAGTATATTCAACACGTCGCAATCGTTTTTAATTCTGCAAAGCAAGAACCTGCCACGTCCCATACAGTTTTTCATATGTAGGACTGTTTCTGTACAGACACAGCATACACACAGTTTCCAAACATTATTCCATGCAAGTCATTGTTTTGAAATTCGCATGATAATATATTCCACAGGTCTTCCTTCCTCTCCTCCTTGAGAGAAAAGAATCCATGCCATCTTACAAAAGAAAAGTAGCCCTGTACGATCCTGGCGGCATGCTTTCAGAGAGAGAACCATTCTTCACAAAGTGACCTAAGGGAAACTGCCTCCCGAAAAAGTTCTTGAAACAATTTCGCAAAGAGGGGCCTCACTCATTGCAAGCAGCTGAAAAAATAAAATCCATAGACAGGCCTTGACATTCTGTTTCAGGTCAACTTTTAGTTTCCTGCTCAGAAACACTTGCACGGCACACCAGAAGGTCCTTACTGGGCACAAAGGACTAGGCAGCAAGCCAAATACAGAAAAGCAAAATCACATTCTAAAATTCAAACCTCAGTTCTAACTGGAGTTTGAAACCCCAAAGTCAATGCAGAAACATTGCTGAGATTTTTCTTGGTGCCTCTTGTTAAAATCACCATAGAAACTGCAGTCTCAAGTTTGCATATGATTGCCCTGAAAAGAATAATCATAATTGTTTTATAATTAGGGCCATCTTAAGACATGAACTAAATGTACATTTACAATGATCAATAATAAAGTATTATGAAAATCTGCAATCGAATTCCATAACAGAAGCGAAAGGAACACATCTGTAACCTTGTCAATACAGATTCTCCTGCTACATCAAAAAAATCATTTTTCTTAATGGATTTTAACTATGTTTGAATGTGATCATAACTACAAGTAGTCTGAATTGATGTCAAGACATTAAAGAACAGTAACAGGGGTGGTGGCCTGTTAGAGACTCTTAAATATATATAGACCACATCCCACTAAAACTAGGCTGATGAAGTCATCTGAAAGCTAATGGAAAACCATTTGTTCTGCAGAGTCAGCAACCCTCATGATAAATTGAGGTCGGTAATGAAAAGCCTAACATCAGGCTGCAAAACTACATGGGCTCATCTCCCTGCTTGCATTTTAAAACATCGATCTCCCCCCCCCCCCCCCCCCCCCCCAAAACCACACCAACACTAACACAAAACCTACACACAAAAAAAAAATACTCAATTATCAAAAAAAAACTAACAAATAAAAAAAACAAAATAA
>JAABNY020000040.1:10937195-10972514 GCA_015164015.2 Brevimyrus niger | reverse complement strand
CCCCGCTCCCAACACACCTCCGCCCACCTCCCTGTTCTCTTTTTAAACAAACCTCCCCCCCCCCCCCCCCCCCAAAAAAAAAACCTGTTCAGTGCTAATCACAAAATTATTCCAACAAATATCCTTTTGCCAAATACATGACAGGAATATCACTATTAGATCAGTATAATAATATCAGCATGTCATTTTTGGCATTTTCAGACACTGTATGATTCAGAGTGCTTAGTGCAACTTTCTTGTTGACAGACAGTGCGATATTACTTTTGAGAACCACCTATAATACTGTATAATTATGCAGGAGTTGCATGTCAAATATTAGACATAATAGCCATTTAACATTAATTTTAATGCTAATAAAAATCTGTTTTGGTATTCAATGAGTGGCCTGTATCTAGAATATACATGCATATTTAATTACAAAACTTAAGTAGGATTTTAAGTAAATAAATTTTAACTAGTATTAATTAATTCTAAGCATTTAACAGTGTCATTTTTAATTCAGCCTAAAAGTGAGTTTTGTATCTGTAATATACATGTACAAATGTAACCTTTCACCCAAATCTGTCGGTGTGACTTAGATCAGATTTTGCCCTCAACTTCCAATGTTTACACAGTGATACCAAGCAGAATCTTTATCTTGATTATCTTGTTTGTCGTTTTATTCATGCTTGTTTGGCAACACTTTACTTCACGGGGTACAGATACTTAGCAATAACTCAGTTGCTACTGAACTGCAAATTATGAACAAACCATGAATGAGTACAGTTGCTACTGTAGATAAAATAAGCATCACGATTTATTAATGAGCAAACATGAGACCAGTGTTACACTAGTGTTATTCATTACTTTTTTCTTTAGTTCCTTAGTAGTTTACGAAGGTTTTCAGAATTAACAGATACAGTAACAAATATATATGCTTGGGATAAAAGATGCATCATGATTCATTAATGATGAACAAATATGAGATTAGTATTTAACTTGTGTTTTTCACGACTTGTTCCTTCAGTAGTTCAAAAAGGTTTACAGAATTAACAGATACAGTAACAAATATAATAACTGGTTGAGATAAAATATTCTTCATGATTCATTAATGATGAATTTACATGAGATTAGTATGTAACCAAAACTGAGTTTGTGGAAAATTAATACAGAAGTGATAGTATAATACTATATTTGTGCCCAGGTCGAGTAAATTGTTACCATTTGCTTTTATCTTTTTATATTATGTAATTTTCCTTTGTATTGCATATTACTTTCAACAAAATCCATGAAGCAGGTCAAAAGGCATTTCACTAACCAGTAGTACAGTGTACCTTCCATGACTGTCAATGCCACATACAGCAAGCAGGAAACACAATACTGCATTACACTTACATAAGTGAGTAATACACGTGATCTTACAACACTGACGAATGTAGTGATAAGAATGTGGCTGAAGAGGTTCACGTAAAGCTTGGCATTGTTCTTGCTTTTAATACATTTTAGTTACATATATGCATTTAGGAAACAGCAAAACATCAAATGCAAAAAGGATGCACAGATCAATCAGCCAGTGACTAGAAACAGACGATTTTCATCACCTTTTTACATACCTTAATAACCAAGTTAATTATTAATATTTAATATTATGCTACAATCAGTGTTTCTTGTAAGCATAGACTTGCTGGTGGTTAAATGGTTAATTAACATTACATATATTCCAAAATCGTAATCTATATTGTGGTTTGCGATTATAACCAAAAATATCATTAACATACTCATTTTCCATCCACAAGCATGTGCCCCGCCCCTCACTCTCACACTAAGACAACTAGAAACGGCCGAGATCGGTGTCGACAGATCAGGTTTAAAATATCCGGCAATCTGGATTAGCCAAGGAAAAAGCAATCGGTACGTCTACAATAAAAACATCAACAGAACAAGAATAGAGATCCGTGGCCTGTACTACGAAGCGGAGTTACTGGCTTATCGGGGTAACTTGTCGGATTTAAGGTAGTCTGGGCAAAAAATTGAACGAATACGAAGTCCATTTAAACTTTAATCCGACAAGTTACCCCGATAAACCAGTAACCCCGCTCCATAGTACAGGCCACCGTTTCGTTAGCAATCGGTATCAACACAGCAATGTCAACTATTTCCATCAACCAACAGCTGCTTAAAAATGTATACGAGTTGTAAAGCAGTCGAAGGAGAGAACGATGAACATGTGATGTTCTCAAGCATTAACTACTTTCCCAAATGGCCTTCTCTCCTTTCCAAGTTCAGTATTAGGGTTAGATTATAACCAATGCTTAATGAAACTTCTTGCATTTAAAATGTAGTAAGCGGAGTGTTAGCTATTAAAATGGCATGCCAATAATTTTACCAAATATTTACCAGTAAACGAATTATTAATTTTTTAAATATTCTAAATATTGCAGCCTATTAAGAGACTTTTAATCAGATTACAACCCCCAGTGAAATGTTTGTAAGTCGGCTATAATTGGAGTAGGTGGGTTAAGTATATTACATACCACCTCCACCCCCGTAGCCCTCTGACATGGGATGAGCAGCAGGTTTTTCCTGTATCCAATGTGACACATTCCTCAAAAATTCGCCAAGGCCTCGAGCTTTCGCTAGGTTCAAAGCAGTCGTTAGCTAGCCAGTTAGCTAGCTATCCATAAGCTAATCTTACCACGATGGCTTTAGTAGAGGCCTCGACCTTAGACGAATATGGAATCATATATCTCATCAAGTACGAAACTGTATGCTGAACACGTTTCAGTTAACTGGGTAAACCAGTACACTAGCAACAAACAAAGGATTTGCTGAGCTGATACCCAGAAGACAGTGCATATATGTAGCTAGTTACCACGCCATGTATAATGGTACTAACTACCGCCTTGAAGTTTATTTGTAACACTATAATACACTTGTGCATTAACTAATCGTACCAGCTAGCTACGTTAGCTCTGTAGCTAAAGTAACCGTTAAACGTATGGGCCTGTCCACATCTGCCATGTTTAAATTTTTAAGCACCGAAAGATTGTTTGGAAACACGTTACTTGGTGACGGCAAACTTATATGGTTTATATACATGTCAACACTATCGCAGCCATCACGCGAATTTATTCCAATGAGCGCAGAGAAATCGGAACAAAAACGTAAATGTGACTTACACGACTACTCTGGAAATTATCCACGACACCATCTTACTTCTACTCAGTCGCCGCCCGCCTGCGCGAGGAAGAGGGGTCCCGGCGGGATTGCGCCAAAAACTTCAAGGGAAACTTCAAAAACTCTTATTATAAGGGTTCGTTAATGAACGACAAACTTAAAATGGGATTGGCAACTGTATTTCCGTGAAATGAACAAGAACCGACTAGTTCCACACCTTGGAGCAGTCTGGGTGTGCACTACTTTTCAAATTTAGATTCCTACCCCTCCTGCCTGCTCCTCCTGACGCACACTGGTAGGACTCGCTTCGTCTGATGAAAATGACGTCATTAGAGCGCAAACTGGAAGCTCTGCCTCCTCCTCGTTTCTCATTGGATGTATTTCTGTTTACCGTTTGATACCTTATTGGGATTGGTGAATAACACGGATTCTATCATACTTGACGCTGATTGAAAGAGAGTCTATTGTTAAGTCTGAGAGAAGACACGTTATTGTGAAGTTATTTAGTAAAACGAGATATATTCTGAATGTTGTATTTATTTAATAGGGAGGTTATTAAAACATACTAATAAATAAGAAATTATCAAGACATCTTATTGTCAAGTTGTAAACTGCAGTTTGTATCTGCATTTACACTAATATTATTAAATATTATAACGACAAAGAAACACGCTTAAATCGCATGTAATTAAAAATAATACTCCACTTAATTTTAAGATTTGTGTTGCATTTTCCAAACCTGACTGTACAAGCGGTTATTTACAATTGATTCGTGATATATACATGGATGGATGGATGTAAAGGTATAAAATATTGCTTATCACTTCGTGTATTTTGCTTATTAAACGTCATTAGTTTCTGTGACCATGTACTGAATAATCGGTTGTACGACTGATGTTGGATGGCATTGTCTTCAGTTATTAAGAGAATATGTCATTGTAGAAGATTCGGACATTCTGGTTCTATTTTTGGCGACGCTTGTGTCTCTTCTCTGAGTCTGTCTCCACTTCCCATGCAGTGACATGGTTATGTTTAGTATGAGTGCCCTGTAATGGGTTGGCGCTCGTTCTACAACATATCCCACCTTATACCCTCTATTTTCTGGGATCGGTTGAACATCATTACCCCGATGCAGGGGAGGGATATTACTCAGCAAGCACAAACACCCATCAAGGGTTGTAATCTAGTAAACGACTGGGTGTGTTATCGTCTCTATTAAAAATGTCACTTTTAAATTAATCCATAAAACTCCTCGAAATCAGGTTTATTTTGTGGAAATGATGATTTGCTGCCCTATAACATATGTTATTTCTATTAATGATAAAACTAAAAATGTATGCATTATGATGGTATTCTCAGACAACAAAAAGAAAGTGATATTATTATTGTGTGACGGCCATTATTTAATTTCCATTGCCGGCTACTGATTTGATTTGGTTAAGACGATTTTTTGTACTGTTATTGGAACAGTGGTGCTTGATTTGGGTGGTCCTCAGGGGCTGCCCCTTAGATCTGCCTGTGCACCAGAAGCTGGGTTCTTCAGGTATTCTATAATCATAATCCATACATGCATTCATGCATCCAACCATCCATGGCTGACTATCCAGTGCAGGGTCACAATGTTACATACCTTCTTTTATTACCAAAAATTATTTTGATGAGCAAACATCTTTTCACCCTACTGCACCATCAAAGATGTTTGCATGCATATTTGCAGTTTGTGTATATTAGAAAGCATTGTTACAATGTACCTTTTCAGGTATAGAGTGTGGTGAGGGCCGTAGAGACTACTATGCTTCGTATAAGACCCCAGAGACTAATTTTCACCCTAGGATCTGAGCCACAACAATTATCGCGTTTTCAACTATTTCACCTATTTCTACTCATAAAAAGCATACGGCTTTTATTTTGTCCATGCCATAGTCAGGTAAGATGAGGACAGTATCAAATTCTAAGGGGTTATATGCAGTACAATGAGTATTTCAACAAGGCAAAAAACCTTTTTTCGCCAAATGTAGTGGAATGCGCTTGGCAACAGATGACGTCTGTGAGTTGTAGATTTTTGCTAATCTCCTTGTTATTCATGAACATGTCCGCTGCTCAGGGAAATTCCCTTCTGATTCTCTTGTCACACCAGCAGAGACAGACCACAATAGAGTTCAACACCAAATATGCACTAACCGGTTAGAATTTGAGTGTTTTGCAAGAAGATTACAAACGTCACACCTCGATGGCATTACACAATAATATGCTACAGTCATTGTGTGTTTGACATTATACAACACCACATCAGCGCACATCAACGGTATTTGCTTCGCCTAATCTTCCACATTCATTTGGCATTGGTCAGATAAGAAGCAAAAATATTTTTTGTATATTCTCATGTAATCATTCTGTGTAATTGTTATTATTTAAATAATATAGCTATATAAAACCCCATTCAAAAATATTATTAAAAAGGCAATTGTGATGATGATGTTGGCAATACCGATATATTTGCCCTACAACCATGGCACGTAGTATTATATGTATATACTCATAATACCTTGTGCGTTTATGAATTTACCACTGCCTCATGCCACTTTACATGTTTAATTCATGCATAAATAGAAATATGCTAGTATGCCTTTATTCTAATGGCCGAGCTTATTGAACTCTTTCTGCTCAATCTGCTTTCAGCCATTGATGTTCATTCGAGTGAATAAAAATTAGGCTTATGTGTAGTATATATAAGGATGCCGTTTCTAGGTATTATGGTGTTCCTGCGGCAATAGGCAAATTTTACGACCATCGGTGGAGCACTGTGATTAGTGATTTTGTCAGCTGTGGGATATCTTTCTCCATCTTCTGAGCCGACCCGAAGGTGACACGAAAGCTGATTGCCTCCAGTGGACATGTTTAACATATAACAACCCGCCTTTTCTCCTCATCACAGCGCATCCCGTAAGGTCAGCCTCGGGGGCAGCAATAAACCGGCTGGGAGAGAGACACAATAGAGCACAAAACATAATTGATTCTGCAACAGACAGTAAGGTTAATAAGGCAAGGATGATTTTAGACAAAAAAGTCCTTTTAGGAGTGCATGTATCTAGCTAGTGTGCCTTTGTAAGAAACATGCATGTTTCTTATTAGTGTAATCATTCATGATTGAAAGATAAATGAAAGCTGTTTTTAGTCACACATCATAAGCACTATGTTCACACTTCTCACATCTAGTCTAACGCTGACATTGAGGTTTCTAGTAATTCTCCTCGTAATTGACATGTATTCTATTACAATAACGACATGGCACTATTTTTAACAGTCTAGTTGTGGCGAAAAGCAACCTCTCGCAGAACCAATCTGTGTCTGGCGGACGGAGAAGACTGATCGGTGCGGTTTCACTCTGTTGTGCGCTTCAACGGGGGCGGAGGGATACGGGTTGTACGCTGGCAGTAGTCTGCTCCAGCATTCAGTTTCACGCAGGAAAGAAGTGACTATCTGCGGGTGGAGACTGAAAAAAATTTAAATCCCCCGGGTTGTGGTCGACACGCAAAGGACGAAATCGCGCTTGTTTTTTGTTTATTTTTTCCGGTTCTTAAAAGCCGTTTCGCTTGGTAAATGTCAGATCGGTAGGGCGTTGTTTTTTAAGTTTGTGAGGGTTTTTTCACTCTCCGCGAAAGGGCCATGGCGGTGGAAGCGCGGCCGGAGCTGGTTGGGAAGCGGTTCCTATGTGTCAGCGGAGAGGAGCTGCTGGAGCTCGGGGAGATCGGGCGCTGGAGATGGCGAGCCGGAGTCATCCGTGCCGTCACGCACCGCGACAACGACAACACGGATTTGACGGTAGGGACAAGTTCCCCACACATCGATTTAGGAACGAGCATTGCTAATATACGCTGCAGCTTTTTAATTGAAACGTTTCTTCACTAGTTGGCTGCCTACTTAGCTATCTTGTGTTATTGGCTGTGCAGTCCCTTTCTTAGCTACGAGGCTAGCTAGCTAGCCAGCCGGTGGATACGCCGCGCGCCAGGTTGAGATTCGTGTGCCCGTTTGCCTTTGGCTTCGTGACCGGTTCACTTAGCTGCTCCAGGTTTTTTCCTCACAACGACCAATACAAAGAGACAGACGTGTTTCTCGGCAACTTCGCGTGTTTTTGTCTTTACCTCGACCAAACAAGTCACTGGGAAATCCAGCCGCTGTGCCCGGACGCGAATGGCAGGCTGCCGTTACCGCCGTTTGGAAAGCCAGGCGAACTGGGATTTAACCCGAAGGGAGAAACTTAACCAGCTCCTTACGTGGGGATACTTAAATTGTCGAATGTTTTTTTTTAATCTAAGCTTTACATATAATGTCATCTCGTATTCATGGTAGTTGAACTACTCGTGTTGCGTGTAATTCGCGCTGCTCGTTTGCCGAATGTAGCAGAATCTAACGTCTACTTTCTCGGTAATCGGGATAATAAAGCTGTGTTTCTTTGCTGATGTTTGTTTATCTTGTCTGTTATCTAAAGCGAGATAAAGAAAGTAAATATTGCGTGAATGTGTTGGATAGGTCTGGGAAATTACGGTAATTCAAAAGAAGTGAATGGGCAAAATGTTATCGTAAATGTAATTCTCACAAGCCAGCTCGAACGAACATTTACACTGTTGCTCCAACAGTGTAAATGTTCGTTCGAGCTGGCTTGCGAGATCAGGCGAATTTGTCATCTGGTACATTCGAATAAAAAACAACGGCAACAAAGATGCAGTTTGCTTGACTGAAATAATCACAAAGCAGTGCTTTATGTAGAAATGTATCTTTAAAAAAATATAATTTAAAAGCCGTGTTTCCGCAGTCATTTGTTTAATAGTTATTTTGATTTAGTTTGTTAATATTTTTTTCTTTCATGAATGTAAATATTTTGCAATAGATTTAATAAATATAACAGCGCGAAAAAGAAACGTGCATTTACCTACAATATATTAATTATAATTAAAACATTCATTAAAATACTCTACGTACTCTTGAGGTAGTCTTTGAGTAATTTCTTGCTTTCTAACATAGAAACGCAAAGCTTTAATTTTTACCCGTACAGCGGTAGGTGAAATTGCAACGGTCATCTGGATTTCATGAATGGAGTAGGCTGTCCCATTGTATTTGTACAGTGTGTGTACAGTATGTTTGTTTTAAGGGACGTGGCTCTAGGTCACCAACTACAGCAAAGCTAATCAGCAGAAATTAAACGAGAATTTTCTTTGGATTTCTTTAAAATGAGTATACTTAAAATGACGTCATTTTATTATGGAAATTTGTGTACATAAAATTTGAACTAGTTATGTATAGTCCTTTAGCTACCCTTCCTAAACACTTCTGTTATTGGAATAAATACTTAACTTGTTTCAAATCAAATGGGCTTGTTAAATAGGAAATTTATAATTAGACATTTAATTCCTTTTGAAACATGTATATTTTAAAATGCTTATAAATTATGGATTTTGTGAGATTTTTTAAATGGCTATAAAATGGAAAAACGGCTTTGATTTGAATAAATGAAATAATCCATTTGCCCTTACTGTGGAGCAAAACAAAAAAAACCATCCCTTTTAGCTACTACAAATGATTTGTGGCTTAAGAAAACAATGTGTGGAGATGTGACTTGGATGGTCTTTTCGTCTCCCTTCCCCCCACTGAAGCATATTGTAAAGGCAGCTGTTTTCAGAGCAAACGTTCACGTGTGGAATTACAGAAAATAGCTTTATGTAAAAACACTGCATTTCCGTTAATGTGTTCTGCAGAATTCTCTTCTTGGGGCTGGAGCACTTAATATGCAGTTACTTTTGATATGCTTATGTTTCCAGTGAAATGTAACTTTGTTGACTTGTTAGTCTTAGGTTGAGGTTCAATATTGGACCAAACCTTGACCTAATTACGAAACAGTTTGACAGCCATTCCCTCTAGCAAACAGCACTGGGAAAATCAATGACACTCCAGTTAAAAGAAGCCCCTAAAACAGGAACAGTACATTAACCCATCTTCCAACTGCTTATCCCAGTAAGGCTGTATAGGGCAGAGGGAAAGGTTCACCCTGAATGGGGTACAGACTTGGCTTAGGTGTTTCATGAAGACACAGAAGTACCCGGAGAAAACCTGTGTGACAGGGGAACATGCCACTCCACACACACACAGAGCAAAGGCAGGATTCAAACCCCCAACCCAGAAGGTGTGAGACATCAGTACTACCTGCTGAGTCATCATGCCACCCCTGGGAAGCAATACAAATGAAATTAAACTTGTTGAGCTGAGCTTAACAGTGGGTGACTGAGCTGGACCCCGACTAAGATCATATGTATTTGTCTATGTCTGTATTTGAGCTGAAATATGCATTTTTGTGCAATTTCTCTTTCAAGAACCCAGAGTGCATTTTAAGTAGTTAGAGTAGTGCATTTAGTGAATCGAGAGAATTTGTCTGCTTTAAGTATGCAATATTATGTTTACTTGATGTTCTGCTATAGAACTGTAAAACGTTTAGCCTTCTGTAGTTTTAACACTGCAGTCTTAAAGGATGAGCAATTTCATGTGTTAACAAACTTGTGCTGTTTTGTGTTAGTGCACCAATTTTATGGACTCTTTAATATTGATAATTTGCTGAGATGTGAGTTTGTTTTAAATTCGTTGATGAGTTAATCTGGATTGTAGTTGTTTTTTCAGAACATTAAATTCTGAAACTTTTCGATAAACCTGGGGTAATGAATTAATACATATTCTTGCTGGTGGCAGATTAATTTTAGTGGATTTATGCTGTTTCTAACTGATACCTTATATTTTTTGAACTGTGAGCATTTCACCTTATTCCGTGTCTTAAGCATTTGATTGACGTTACTTGAAGTGCCTTTCATGTTAGTTAATGTCTCTTCAAACTCGCTAACCTATTTACAGCAAAATTTAGATTCAAATGACAGTTGACTTTTTAAATTAATGAAATGCTTTCATCTATGTTCAAAGTATTATCACTTAGTTCCATGGTACTTACTTTCCTTTGTTTTGTATGTTTGTTAAAAGGAAAGGGACTGTTCAGCGGATGTACATTTTATAACATTATACCAATGTCAGTTTATCAATAATGAACTTATGTTGTCCTATGAAAATGTAAATATTTAGGCTAATTGGCGGAGTAATGTTTCATTAACATTAGTTTTGGCACTATTTTTAACAACTGTTTAGTATATGAAGAACATTTGGTATATGTCGACCATTATTTATATATCAATTGCAAGATTTGTCTTTTGTTTTTATTAAAGCATTGTTAAGCTTGTTTATCGCAAACAACTGACCGTATGCATGCCTTTCACTTGCATTTCAAAAAAGGGGGTTGATTTTGAAAAACAAGCTTTCCTGGTCTTTTAACCATGACTGACATGACATGAGTTTAGTTATTACTAGTGATTGAACAGTATCCAATAGCAACAACTACATGTTTACAGATTCTCAGACATGAATGTCCTTGCTCTTAGGACTTCCATTAATTAAGATATTATTTTCTGCCTTAAAAATTGTTCTGTTTGTGTATAAAATTCCACTTTTGAAGATACTCATAGAGGTAGACTTCATTGTTCAGTTAAGGCTGCATATAGCATTCTCACACGCACAACAGATTATATTCTGTCTTCATTTATTTAAGACAGATGTGATTGTATTTGGCGTGAACTTACATTTTTGGCCTTTGAGCTTTGAATGGCAGGGAAAAAGTTAACCTTCCTTGGGCTTATAATTTGGGTTTAAAGTGTGCTAATCCTGCATTATCCAGTCTACTGTAATGCCTTTTTCACGTGCGTTTTAAATCTCTAAATATTTATTTCTGGCAAAACCTTCCGCAGACTTAGAGTTGCAGTTTTGGCAAATATTGGTATCTTGCTTGTAAAGCAGAGTTTTTGTTTTTTTTTTTGTCCCAAACGGCAAATGGTCAGCTATACAACAAAAACAGTTAGTCATCTGTTCTGGAGGTGGGATTGACATCTGAGACAGTCCAGACATCCAGTGCTATCTCTTTGTACTGATTCTGCAATGCTTTTGTTCAATATGGCCACAAGTAAAACCAGATGTCTTTGGTTTAGACTATACTGTATATTCCTATTCGCTGCATACTTCCACAAATAAAATCGATGGCCTGTTACTCTAAAGGCCTCACTCAGCATGTTTTAGCAGTGACGTGAAGAAGTGGTCTTCAGCAGTTGTCTCTGGGGCGGCAGCTTTGGAATCAGCTGCTTATTTACGTTGATGTTGGAAGCGGGCAGAAATGTACCCGCATAGAATCTGGGTCAGAGGCGAGTTAACTCGTGTTACCTCAAAGAGAGTTAGTTTTGAGCCAAGCTAGAGCTCCGTGTGATAAAGAAATCACAGAAAATGTAGGCTGCTCAATTTTTCTGTCACAGTTATGAAAATGCCCCTTTTGTTAAAACAGCCTCCCTAGAAGATTTGCACAGCTTTTGGTTAAAATTCAACAATGCTGCGTGATCTAAGAAAGTAGCGTTTAAGGTGTAATTTTTTTTCTCCTATTCTGGCTGAGTGCTATAAGCTGTGATTTTTTTCATGACAATGGCAGAGTCAGTGTTGGATATGTAAAAAGCACATCTGGAAAACAAATGAGTCCTGCAGTTGTTTTGTCTTTTTTAGCTTGTTGTCTTGGTTGTCAGGGAGTCTGGCAGGATCTGACGGAGACTGTCGACTGGCGCGTTTATTTGGCTTGTTGTGCCTGGGGGCTAAGAAAGCAACACCCACCAGTGAGCAAGAACGTTGGGGTGCTGACATACCTTGAAAGAGAGTCCCGACAGGAGATGGCTAAATGCCTTCAAGCTCAAACTAGTTTGGAGAAAGGGAGACACCTTTCACTTCAGCGGTGCTGATGAAACAGTATGTTGTGAGTGGAGTCGTAGAAACCAGTAGGGGAACGATGGCTTTGATTTCTTTTACTTTTATCATAAATTTCAGCTTTGGACCTCCAGTTATTTGCGTTCTTATGGAATTATTGAATTCGATGTTTTTCATCTCTACCTTTTTTACTTAAGAATTGCAGCTAATGACATTCAGCAAAATAACAGATGTCTTATTTGCATTGCTTAGGATATACGTTTTAACCATTGTATTTCAAATTAGCACGGTAAAGCATTATAATGAATAATCATGATTTGTTTTCATAATATTTGAAGATCTGCATTAATTGCCTGTCACTTTCCATTGTGTCAGGCTCAGAGATGGGCCTTTATTTTGATTAGTACATAATGTTGAGGGTTGATGTGGAATAAAGTAATTTTCCCCTCATTCCTCATTGTTTTATGAATAACGTAGTGATACATTATTAATTATAAGCCAACTCAGTGAATATTTGTTGCCTTATTCCTGTATTAGGTTTAGCTATGCATTTCAAATGGAGACTTTCTTTTTGTGAACTGCTGGGTTTAGCATAACATAAGCACTTTCATTGAAAGTACTCAGAAGTTATTCAAGGCAGAACAGAGCTGAAATTCATACTGAAGTATGCCCCTACCACTGTCAGTTGTGAGCATCCAGAAACATGTGGTGTCCTGAAGGTTATCTGCCTGAGGGACAGTCTATCTGTAACATGAGTTGTCTTTAAATTTAGGGCAAGGTTCCTTTCTTATGTGAAACAGTATTCTTTGTTTGGAACTTCTTGTGGTACTGGGAGTGTTCTATGGGCTCCATTGATTGGTTCCATACAGTGGAAACTTGACCTTTAGCAGATGTTTAGGAGCCTGCCAAGGCGCAGTGTGATCTGCAGACCAGACAGCTTTTTCCTTGTTATGTCGACAGAGAATCTCATATCTGAAACAAGATGCAAAAAAATTAAGTAAATGACGTATTCAAATGAGCAAACTGCTTAATCAGCTGAGAGTAGGGGGAGCTCTTGGTGTAAAAACACAATTATTAGGGAACGTATTGATAATCTCATGCAGATATCGTTGTGCCCAAATGACAAAAAAAATAAATAAAAGAACAGCAGGGTTTACATGACAATGTGCTACAATTTACGGTTCTGGGAAATGACTTCAGTGGAGAGGTTTCTTCATATAATGAAATGCCCTTCTAGCCTCCCATGGGGAATAAAATGCCTCTGGTCTCAATCGAGGACATAAAAAATGCATATCAAGTGATTGAAGATAAGATTATATTAGAAAATAGAACCAAGAAAATACATTTCATGATTATTAAGATGTGTATATGTAAAATAATTAAGAACAATATTTGTGCCTCCTGAATTTGAAGTCATTTGTTAAATTGCAAATTAAATATTTTGCGATAGTGATTATGAATTAAAACAATTTAAACTAAGCTATTTGTCTCACTTTAGTTCTGCTATAAAGTGTCAAATTAAGTCTCTTCTGTCCCCAGTAACACATACGGTACTGCAATGTTTATCCTACATAGCTCAAGTGTTGTGACAAAATGCTATGACCCGATCTAATTACTAATCTAATTAATTTATTGCATTGTGTCAATATGAGGACAGCAAAACACGGCTTGAGGCTCTTTAATTTTCTCATCTACTGATAATGTAAACTTTGTCAGTGTTTACTGCACCACGGAATGACTGAATACGTAGTGCTTTGCCTGCCTGGTGAATTTCACACATTATATGAGCAAGGCATCTCTTTTGTGATTTTGTCTTCAGTTCGTGAATGTTGCCAGAATTCCATAAAATAAGGAAACTGCAGTTTCAGTAAAATGTTCAATTTTTAATTACGTTTTTTATGTTACATTTTGCTTCACCTTTGTCAAATTAGTCGACTTTTTAAAATAATAAAAAAAAAAAACTTAATGGATCCCATGCTTTGGGGGGAGGGGGGGGGAGTGATTCCCGGAACAGGATGCTTTGTTTTGAGTTTAGATGAGTCTTAGAATACTCTGTGGTTTTGGCCTTTGATGTGAAGCCAACATAGACCTGTGCATCTCAAATCAAACGTGTGCCTTATGAGCAGTCATGCTTGACCCGTGTTCTGTCTGTATGTCATTGTGTGTAGCGCGAGGACATTTGTGCCAGGCACTTCTTTTCTGTGCTAAACAAAGTGAGGATTTGCCTCCAGTGAAAACATTAATGGCGGATACAGAATAACCAAAGACCTCAATATGACTTGACATTTGGAAGCTTTGCAGCTGACGCTCCGAGTTGTGGTGCAGGATGTTGTCAATTTTCTGTGAATGGAGGTCCCTGAAGGCCAGTTTAATGGGATGGAGCAGACATGGCTCCCCAGTAGTGGGATTTGGGAGGGAGCGGGGTGAACTGTTTTCTCCAGGCTCACCCGTGAGTCTGCAGGAAGTGCTCGGGTGTTGTTTGCAAAGCCATGCACTGAGTTTGAGGTGTTTCCTCTGCTGACCGTCGTGTGAAGCAGGCATCCTTGCTGTCTGCTAGGAGCTAGAAATGGGTGTCAGTGCTCATTGTTCAGTGAGCTCTGTGCTAATGTCTGCTGCCATTAAAGTTCATTAACATGTTTGGAAAATAAACCTGGTAGAGCTGATTAATGGTATTTAGCCTATTTAAATTTAAAAAGTGGGGCTTCGTTTATGCTTTGGAGTACCTTCCTTCTAGGAACTAATGAGTGTTAGTGTGACAGTAATAAACCACTTACCCTGTAGAGAGAAATGAGGTGAAAATTCTGTCCGTTGGTGCTGTAAGAAGCTTCTGGTCAGGATATAGCCCTTGTTACTATGGTTTCCAAATACAAATTTGAGAATGTTGCCAGAAAAGTGAGATTGTACTGTAAATGCAACTGGAAGCACTATTCTTGGTGCAGTGTCTGAAGTGGCATGACATGACACAAACATTGTCTGAGCATTATACACACGGTCGTAAAAATGTATGGCTGCTGATCAAAGTGAATTGCATGTATTAATATGGCAAAGGCAACTCTTTATTTTAATGTATGGGCTTGAAGATTGGGAATGTTGTTGGACATGAATTTTGTTTTTAATGGTGAATTGAAAATACAGAATTTATAAGCCATCTATCCATTGTTTGCTTCTGTCATGCAGTTATAAAAGTGGGACATGTCCACTGGCTTATTGTAGCTGCACTGTATTGCTATTCATTTATTTCCCTGAACACAGACATTGGTTTGGCAGCAATGGTATCTTAAATGACCCTCGGGTAGCTGCCGATGCTGCAATACAGCCAAAACCCAGTAAGGGGCAACTGATGTTTTAGTGGTGGGGCAACAGGTCTTGTAGCTTTAATTTAAATTGTTGAACATTTTGTTATCTACGTCTGCAATCTGCTATTCAAAATTTGTTGTCCCCCTTTGTCTAAAGAGAGCAAATCTGAGTATATGTGTGGCCCTATTTTATGCCAGTTTGTCAAAAAACTTAATGAAAACCTAAGATAACCAATGCAGTCCTAGAGGTTTTTCCTCCTTCAAAAATTCAGTTTGCTGAATTCACTGCAGGCAAATTGCTTATTATAGAGACTTATATTTAAATATCATGTTGACCAGTGTCCTTTGAGCAATTTAATGTGTCAGTATTTCCAGCTGTACTGTTTGGCAGAATTCACTGGCTTAACATAGCAACTCTCCTTTAACTTTTATAGACCTGGGTGCCACACACCCTTTCGCATCTGTCAGCCAAATTTTGCGTAAGGAATTGTTTCTATTGTCCACCCGAGAGCTGCCTGTGATTTACCCCTACTTGGCACAAGATCAAACATTAGAGGAACTTGCCTAAACTTCAAAAACGCCAACTTTGAGAGGTGACCCATTGATGTAATGTTCACCCTTGCATTTACAGCTCTGTGTTGAAATCATGTAGCAAGTGCAGGCTGATCGCCTATAGTCCTGTCAATCATTAAAGAAAATGAGTCACTAGCGTGAAAGAGACAGCGATTCTGTTTATTGTTTATTATTATTATTATTATTATTATTATTATTATTATTTATAATTAGGCTTAGGGTATAGACTGTGATAACTGAGGATACAACATAGCAGGGGAGCTGACTTTGTTGTCATATTAACAAGTTTGTTACCATGAGAGATCCTTCACATAGTGGTAGTTTGCTATGCAATTGAAGGTATGGGAACACTTATTAAAGACAGCAATGTACGTTCAGTCTAGCAGTTACGCAGCTTACATGCTTAAGTGGGTTATGTGTTTTTTTTAGTGTTTTGCTATGATAGTAAATTCTTCACTGACATGAAGTTGATAAAAGGATGAGTTATTGTTGCTGTAAGTCTTTGGGCAACTTATGTCTATGAAGTCTAAATATTCTTAGGCTGAATGTTATGTTAGAAGACTGAACGTCTAATAATCTCTATGTTTTTATGATGGACTACCTTTTTATAGTATACTGAAGCTTAACAAAACTTTAAATAAAATGCTTAAATATTCTATTACCGTTTACATGCAAGACTCCCAGACAGGTAATGTTATTTGTAATGTTGGCCATTTTCAAATTTTAATTTGGCAGTCTTGGTGGTTAGTGGCTGGGTATCAGCTTTGTCCTCACAATTCAGTCTGGTTTTGATTCACAAGTGCTTGATTCAACTCAGTTTTGATTTGATTCAGTTTACCTTTAAAATATATTTGTTTATGTGCAAACCAGATTTCTTAACATCGAAAGACAAAGCACTTTAAGGTTAACTGTGCTGCAAAAGCAACATAGTTACCATTACACAATGAAAATAAGACAGTGATAAACAATATATAGTAAATGGATAATGAGCATGAAATGTATACTTGTACTTGCCCATAAATACACTGAAATATTTTGTTCACCCCTTTCTCTTTGCAGTTCTTGTACCCAGCCATAAATAAATGAAACCTCTAGACTTTTAGTCACTTATGTTTGCTTCATTGTTGCTCATCCGTTTGAAAAACCACATAATCAGTGTACTGAATGGTGTGATTGGTGTGAGAATGCAGCATACTTAACTTGCATGTATTTAAATGTTCAAAGTATTCCATTACCATTAACATGACTGACAATGCACCAAGATGGCACAGGGAGTAGATTACTATTGCAACTCTCCTACTGTGAGAGAAAATAATGCCACCTATATGATGAGAGAACTAATGCAAATAAAAATCAGGGAAAAGTCAGAAATTATCAAGATTATTCTTGGGATTTCGAGAATTGATATTTAATCGCCAAAACCAGAATTGCTATTAATCATAAAATCATTATTTTTTCCCACCCTTGAAGGCGCTATCAAGGGGAAAATACATATATAATTTTTCTAAGAACCTTCATATTTTTTTGGCAAGATAATTTAGCTTTACGCTTTATTTTTCGTTGCTTAAAGTATTTCCTCTGCTATTTCTGTTCCAGTGGTGGGAATGGGGATTTCTGTAGGCTGAGACTGACATCCTGTCCCGGCCATTCAGCAGGAGTTCTGTTTGCTTTCATACAGGAGCCCCCTTCCTCAGCTAGAAACAGAGGCCTGCTCAGTTTGCCGGAGAGCCTCTCGGTTGAGTGTGGGCGACACTAAAAGCACTGTTGTGCTCTGACCAGGAACGCGGAGTCGCAGGATCCGAGAAGCTTGTTTCCTGGCCTGTCTCTGCCGTTGACTATCCTCAGTGTGATGGCCAAAGACGGTTTAAACAGACCCTTGGTGGAGTAATGCTTGTCTCTATGGGACCTAGTGTTGTGCAGTAATTTAGGACCTTAGCACCACATGTTCAGGGGGGTGAGAGGCAAGGATGAGTGTGTGTGTGTGTGTGGGGGGGGGGGAGGTCATCACCAAGCAGACCTCTTCTTCCTCCTTCACTTAACTCCCCCTCCCCCATTTGAAAATGCCAATAGCTTGAATAAATCATGCTTTACTACAATTCCTTCTCGGAGATATGTCTTGAGTTTGGTCAGCAGTGCCCTCACAATTTAAATTATTTTTCCCTTGCTTTGACTAAGAACTGTGTTTACACAGGTGGATGTTGGCTTCCTTTGTGATGCATTTTCTAAAATGCTCAGCCTGGGTTGCCTTCTTTGTCCTGTAATGACCAAATGCACTGTGTAAAACAGGTACAAGTACTGCAGTAAATAGCTTCGAAATGAGGCAGTGCATGAGAATTAAAAATGTGCATCTCTTCGATTTGTCTAGCATGTAGTACTTCAATTATTTAGAATTCTACTTCTTTTCATATTAATACATCACTCATCATGGAGTGATTTTTTTTTTTGCTGTATATTTCCTGCCCTTTGTCATTTAATCTTAGAAAGGCCTGTGTTGCCATCGATTATGTTAGATTGCCAATTTAATACCTCTTCCTATTTCACGAGTATTTATAGTTACAGGTGAATGCATATAAAACAAAGTTGATTTCAGTTCAACAAATGTGTTTTATATTATTATAGACTCGGGGTGGGGTTCTTTGAGAGGAAATGTGTTATGTCACTATCAGTTTTTATTTGTTTATTTTAGAAAGTGGAAATGAAGTTTCCATTCATCCATTCCAAGCACAGTTTGTTTTCAGTGAAATTTGGCCTGAGGCATTTGGGTTAAAGTCTGTTTTTCATTAAGAGACAGAAGTACCCCTCTGTTTGCTACTTGGCACTGAGATGTATATATTTTACAAATTTTCAAAGTATCTTGGCTTGCAGATGGCTGTATTGTGTAACATGTTTAAAGACCCATGAACATGTGGAAAGAAATTATTTTTTCTGATTTTACTATCTCAGCTGAATCATTGATTTGTTTTAGTCCACAATGTAATGGTCACCAAAGTACAGTGCCCTGATTCATCAGAGACACCTTCACATGTTTCATTAATTCCTAATTCCCTAACTTTTGTTTTATCCCCAAATAAATGGGGGATAATTTTAAATAATGTATCACACTCAAGTGCTCACAGAAATGAGGCTGATCTTTTTGGATTTGAAAATAAATGTCATGCAGACAGTCCTGCGATGACAGTAGACATTGAAGAGGATAAGTAACTTACTCGCCGATACCTCATTGCTTTTTGTGTTTTACAAGTAATAGACTTTTGCTTGAAGGCAAGATATTTTCAACCCCCTCCCCCCATTACATAAACCAGGCTATTTTTATGCTATTAAAACCAGATTAATTTGAGCAAATGCAGAGGTATGATGGCTCCACAGGTGAGTACCTTTCTTTACATGCTTGGTTTACATCTCTGCATCCCCCTTAGACTTGCCCTGGCTGGTTTAAAGGTACCAGTAGCTGTCATAGTCAATGCACGCTTGGCATCCTAAGTAGATTGGCTATTTTATGTTTAAATAGAGAAAACAAACCACTAGTGTGGAAGATGCAGCTATCATAGTTTGTTTTATTTGTAGTTTTGTAGAATATAGAGCACCTCAATCAAGATTTAAATTCAAAGAGTGTTTTGTCTGTTTTCTTGAAGTTGCACATACTATGAATCTGAGAGCCGAGTTTGTAAACAATCATCCTTTCGTTAGTGTTAAAAGCCTGCACTGATTCTAAAAGGTGACAAACTGGTTTTCTGTGATGTTTCAGCCCCTGATTCTGAACTCTAGCAAAATTACATTGAGGGGTAAGCAGGGCCTCCAGAATTCAATTTCCTGTTCCAAGATTCACATGGCTTGCTGGGCCAGCAGACAAGAGTTAGGGCATATCTCATAGATGCTGCCTCCCATCACCCAGGCACTCTGCTCTTCAAAGAGCCTCTAGGCTAGGATGGGTGGAGAACAATGCTAGAACAATCTAGCTGCTGGCTGCTTCAGTCAGATTCTGCCTGTTTGGCAGAGATGATGGTGCGTTTACGTTGGCCAGAGAAATGAAACAAGCCCGTCTGAGAATGATTTGTGTGGCCGTGGCAAGAATTTATATTTCTCAACACAGCTGCAAGACATTAAATCTGCAGAACTTTTAGTGGTATTTCAGTAAAAAGGAAACAGCAATGCATGCTACTCTCAGCTTCAGCTAAAGGTCACAAAATGTCATGTCATGTGGTCTTGAATAGGCAATGGAACCGTGGGCCAAAAAAGGCTATGGGTAATAGCCACTGCACACAAATGTGGAATGAGTGGGCTGCAGTGACCCTCCCAGTGCGACACCCTGAGGTTTATGCCGGTCCTGACCGTGTGCCGCTGGCTCAGGGCTGCCATTTTCCATGGGCAGGGCAGCTATTACGAGAGAGCACCGTAGTGTCCCTGTGGAGGGGCAAGCCAGCCATCTTTCTGCTGCGCTGGCCAGCGTAGGGTTTTCCTGGGTGCCGGAAGCTGTAGAGGCAATTAGGTGTCTGACTTGTGGGGATTGTGAAGGAGGTAGATGAGAAATCATTATGAAGCCAGACTTGTTTGCCTCTTTGCTACAATAATCAGATTTTCTCAAATGTTTATATAGTATAGTTTACATATAGCAGATCTAAAAGACACTGTTAAAAATGCACTTTCACTGTTGTTACTACAGAACATTGTTCACTATCGATTATGGTCATAGTTTGAATTGTTTACTCCTGACTAACCTGTCCATAAAGTATTATTGGTGGTCTCAGATGTGCAGAAAGTATTACTACTTTTGTGCAAATTTAAGATGATTAAAGCCATTACAAGTAAATTGTATAATGTTGCTGTTCTGCTGTTATATCCCCATTGACGTTGCGTTTAAGGTAGCTGGAGCACTTTTAGTGGTTGTGTTAATAAATCTCCTGTGGGGATAGCACATGTGGCACTAATGCTTGGGTAAATGCTTGTGCTATTTAGATCTACTTCTGGGCAGATGGTGACAACACAGCTTCTGTGTGTCTCTGAAAGGCTTTGCACTTTTTCCCCCTTCTCCAGTGTCGGACTACATGGTTGAAGTAATAAGCATAGTGCATTAATATGTTATTTGCTGAAGAATAGAAGCACTTGGGTTTGTCACAATTAATTGATTTGCTGCTAGGAGCTCTGTTTTTTTCCCTCATGCATGTTTTCATGCTTGACTTAAGCCTGGTTAGATGGCTGTTTGAATAGTCAATTACCCAGGAATGTGGCTGACCTGCTTTTGCCTGTGTCAAATGTGGTCTGATTAAAAAAAAAAAAAAAAAAAAAATCACATGGGACTTGTGCAGCATTTAAAGATGGCGGAGTTCATTTTTAATGGACACTCTTAAAAGTGATCCATATATGGCTTGTAAAAGTGAAACAATTCTGATAGTATAATTCAAAATGGTTTTCAGTCTTCACAATTTATTTTAAAAACGGCGTTAATATGCAACACTCCCAGAAATAAAACATAATTGTAGGCTTAAGCAAAAATAGATTTGGTCCTGTTTAAAAGTTAGTAAGATGCATACAGTCATTTGGCGCAGTGGTATTTGAATATGATGCATCCGAGGCATGTAAGTTAGAATCCGTAACAATGTTTCCTACTTGTTTTGTATGAGTTCCAGGTTGACGTGCCTGTTTAAGTGGAGGGTTAGCGGCTCCTTTCTGGTGCCTGTATCTCTGCTTATTAGCTGGTTTTCGGAATATCTTGGTGTTTTGCATAGGAGTGTCGTGACTTTTTGCTTATTAAAATATTATGGAATATGTGCTTTTTTGTTCTCGCATGAGTTGGCATTAGTTTAATAAATTTAGTTTAGCAATTCCTCTGTTATGAATAATGAAAAAGATCCGTATTATGTATTTGCTGAACAGGTTAAGAGAGAAAATGCAAATAGCATGCTTCGAACTTTTGAAACATTTGGCATCTTTTGGGGTAGACAGAGCTAAAGTTTGCTTTTCTGCATGTTCTTTCACTGACATGGATTTTTTACAAAGCAAATATGTCATTGTCGTGTATAAAAATATTTTTGCAGGTTGTTGTATGTTTAGAATAATAGTCGCGTGTTTTCACTGCAAACTTTTCCACTAACTTCAGTTATTCCGGCAAAGTGCCTAAATATTCTATAATTCAGCAATAAGCAATTATTAGTATTCAGGAAACGTACAGAAAGGTTTGACTTGGAAGCCATGGCTAAATATGTCTTGCTTTGGTAATGGGTGACGGTGATGAAGTGACGGCAGTGTCAGAGAACACAGTCCCAGCATCCCAGCCTGAGTGGACCAATCGGAGCATTGTCATGTCAAGCTGGCCATAGCTACTCCACACCCAGTTTGAATACACGCAGGACACCCTATAGGGTGCGCAGACCCAGCTCCTCATGGTGTATCCTTCACCACCCTTTGTGCTCACACTTCCCTGGATTCAGGCATGCAGGATTGTCCCTTTTTTCTGTTATTGATCACTTAATGTGGAATAGGGCTGGAAAAGAACTTGACCATCTCATGGAGAAATCCCACAGATCTGACAGGTGGAGACGGTATGCTGCTGGGTTTTGCTAATGGGTATGCTGTAGGTAGGACTTGACATAAAATGATTTATATATTTTTTTTTAATGGTTGACCCATTTCCGTTTCCTTGCTTGGTAGTTCACAAGCCCGCTGCCAGATGTGAATAGATCTTTAGGGGCCCAACAGTCATACATATGCTTGCATTTCTAATCTCTATACTTAATTTTTCTATGTTAATTCTTTGTGTTCAAAATGTGTGCTTGAGTAGGGATTATAAATTGCTCAGACTCCCCCACTACTTTTTTTGCCAAAGTTATGCAAGGCTTGAAGAAATGTTTGGAAAGCTCGGGGATAGGAGAAGTCTGCAGCAGGGGCCTCCTTAAGCCAAGCCAGCAGAGCTTGTGTAACAAGCACTGATTCACGGGGCCCAGGTGAGAGAACCTTCCTTGGGTGTACCAATCTCTCTCTGGTGCCTGGAATGCAGAGTGGTAAAAAGCTTTAAATCATGTTCTAGTGTGTCCCCTGAACGTTGACCTTTCCACCCAAAGTTGTAGTCTTTCTCCGCCAGACCTGGTCTCCAATAGTTAAACTGTTACCTGCTGTAAATGCTCTGCTGGGGCACATGCATTGTGGTACTTTTGTAGTGGTTACAAATTTTGGTGAAAACTGTCTCTGTTTCATAATGCAGATGTGAAATTCACATGTGCTGATTCATTCTGACAGTTACGTGATTTAATGTGGAAAATGTCGATCTACCCCTTCGACCAAATGAGACAATTTTGTCTACTTTATATTTGAAACAAATGCTTTTGCAGTTACTCTGGTTTGTTTGAGCTCTTAAATGGAGAACAAATGTTAAGAACGCCTTGAGTCGTACACGTTTGAAGATACCATGCAGGCCAGCGGACTTCCCCGCATTACATTCTGGGAGTTGGAACATTTCTGTGGAGTAATTTTGCCCTAATTACGCTGGCTGATGTATTTGGTGGCTAAAAGGAACTCTGCCTGTAGGGACAAAAATACCTGTCAGTCTGTCATTTCCTCGTGTGAACTGCAGGCTCCAACTGAAGCCTGCAAATGGGCGGGGGAGGGACTTTGTGTGAATGTGAGTCAAGAGGACTAGGCTGGGCTGGGCTGGGCTGGGAGGGGGGGGGCCGTATGCAGCTGTGCCTCCCTCCCCTCGTGTGGCCAATGGGGAGAGGGTTGCCCGTGCTATGTGACTGGGCTCTCTTGGCCCTGTTGTGCTCCCTGCTTCATCCGCAGTCCTGTCTCGAGGCAGCAGAGACGCCTGTGTCTACCTCGCTCCCCCTCCCATTTGCCATTTACAGAGCTTGCTGTTCCAGGCAGTTAAGGATTTGGACTGCGCGTCGTGGTATTTTAATTTTTAATTAAAAACCTTTTTTTTTTTTTTTGTAGAGTCCATTTGTGAGTTGTACATGGTTTTTCGTAACCGGTGTTATTTTGGTTGCTTTTCATGCCATAAGCCACCACAGGTTATGAACAGAATGTGCTTAGTTCTGTGATATGACGCCGTTAATGTTTTCTTTGAAAGGACAGACTTCGGCGTTCTTCTCCAAGCGTGGCTCCCACTACCTGAACAACAGCTCTCTGAACTGGACATACTTGCTATAAATTCCTGTTTCATAAAAGACAGCGCTATGTGTTTTTCCCCCCCAGGCTGCTGCGGGGAGGTGTGTGTGTGTGTGGGGGGGGGGTGTTGCTTTGAGTTCCAGCAGGGCCTTGCTGTTGTTTGTGCTGGGCTTGGCCGTCCGGGGGGCAGGGTGTGGCTGTTGCAGCCACTCCCTCTGCTTGTACCAGCCTGTTCCATAATGAGCAGTGCCTGTCAGGGGATCATCTATCTTCGGCTCTGCTTGAAAGCCAAACACTGGAAGACGCCTGGAAAATGTGCTTTGGACTTAAAGGAACACTACCACTAATACATGGGAGATCACTGGAGCATGTGTTTTTATGTGCAAGGAACTGAAACAGAAGCAGGCTTTGTTCTTATATGAAAAAAAAAAAATTAACCCTTTCCTTTCACATAATACTGCCGTCTCACTAAAATGAAGCGGACTCGTTTTCCTGACGTCGATTTGAAAATTTATCTAGTGGTTCCTTTAAGACTATTCAGTTAGTGCTCAGTTCTCCTCCATTGCTTAGCCTTCACTTATCCCACCTTACCTTTACCTGGTTCCCGGCTCCTTTCTCAAAGCTCTCTATCCCCCAGCGTCCCTTGGCGTTGTTGGCGGCGCAAGTCCTGCTGCGAACTTACTGGCTGTGTGCTGCCGAGGTCAAGGTCACATGGTAGAGCAACTAAGGCTTCGCTTGAGTTATCTGCCAGTGGGTACTGTTAAGGAACGGACCTCAAGCAATATAAAGCTACCTCCAACATGGGGAGAACCCAAGCGAAAGGTTCGCTTCCAAAATATATGGAGCATTTCTGGGCTTTTCCTCTCCATACTGTGCTAACATGCTCTGTATACATGCCTGACAGCAGTGATCCATCATGGGTGTTGATTCCATGGAAGTGGCTATTGGATCTCTTTTCGGAAAAGTCCTATCTATGCGGCACTTCACACAGTACCTAGAATAAAACTGCACAGACACAAGCACTTGCGACTCATGGTGGGACGCCTGTACTTTCCCACAGATCTGCTTTGCTCGTTGGAGGGCCTGGGTGGGCTCGCTGCTCTTTGCTCCCAGGCCGTGTGCCAGCCCTACGGATTTCGCCACCCCGCTTGCGGGCGGAGCCAAGCAGCCCGATGAATGTCACACATAGAGGCGAAAGGTTACAGGCCTCCGAAGTGTGCTGGTGGCATGTCCGTGTGGAGGGTCATCACCTTCAGATGCAGACTGGAAAGGGAGGGGGGGGGGAGTGTTTATGTGCATGTCCTGGTTCTTTTATGGCTTGAGAGGTAGGCAGTTTTCTTTAAACTTCATGAGATTATTTAGTGCAAACCAAATGCAACCCATGGCACCAAGCTATTAACCATTTTGGTGAGTAAATTGTGGTATGAAGAGAGCCTCGTAGGGCAAAGGGAGGTGAGGCTGGATATTAGGGAAGGCATCCTTCCCTTCTTAAATAGCTGTTTTCAGCAGTACCCCCGATTTTGCTTCTTGCTTCTGTGCGTTGCGGGAAGGCCCGTGTTCTACGTCTTTCGTGGGAATGACCCTCACTCTTCCTAGAAGCCCCCCTCTCGACAGCAGTTCCATGTGAGCACAGGATATGAATTATGCAGTGTGTTACATCTGGGCCTTGCCGGTCTGCTGAAGGCTTTGACGACGTGCCAGTAAATAATTTGTGTGTTTTGCCTGAGATGTCTTAACTTGAGAGAAATTATTAAGGATTCTGTAATTTCTGGAGCCTCCAGAGGTCACATTCATTCTCCCCAGCCTGGTTACGGACGACTAAAAGCATCATGCATTCAAATGGACCGTTTCTGAAAATATGAAGTATAATTTTTAGGGCTGGGAATGTTAGTTATAATTTCCCCAAATGTCTGCTGACATTTCTGTATGATTTATAAATGTTACTGTCTTCAAACACAGTTGTTTTTGTGGGGTGAGACTGTAGGAGTGTTGATAAGAATGTACATTAAAGAGAGTAATTGCCTTCTTCCTCCTCAGAAGTGGTTAGAAACTTTTTTCTTTTGATTTGGTTACAGAAAGCAGCAGTTTGCAAAGCTCATAACCTAAGAAATTTCTGCATTGTGATGAAAAGAGGGCTAGTGTTGTCCATAGCAAAAACAAAACGAGAGCTGGGGCAGAGCAGAAAGGATTTTCCCCTTGTCCTGATTGCCCTAGATTTCCACAACTGATTGTCTGGTTGCTCTGTGTGCTATTTTAGGATGTAGGATGTCAAGACAAACAGGGCAAACGGGGGAAAAAATCTATTTTAACCTATATTTTAGCATTTCTGTAGCAGGTTCCTGTTCTGCAGTTTAAATAAAGGATGATGCAATCACATCAGATAACCCATGACGATAGATCAAATGTGTATACAAAGTTGGCTGAGATGTGATTACAAGCATGCTGGGTCGTTTTTTGGAGTTTGCCCCCAAACCCCCATGCTCTATCCTTCCCTATTGGCCGGGATAACAGAGGATGCAGCAGGACAGTGGGCTGCTGTTGGCTGTTTAGTCCATAGCCTGGCCAATGAGGCTGACCTTGAAAATTTAGTCAACCTGCTGTCTTTCCCATTCACATTTCATTAAATCTAAATGCAGTATTTAAGGGATTCTCAACTCTTTCACCAGAATGCAAATAATCTGTATGATTTCAAGACCATTCTTTGTGGAGAAGTTTTCTGTCATCCTAGTCTTACTTTTCACACCACTTTGGGGTTTTAAAAATCTAATTCTGGGAAGTTAGCCTAGCTACTTTTGTCAAACAAAGATCAAATTGTCATGTTAATGGTACAAGATAATTATTGCTAGGTGGTGCCACTATCTCTTTTAAAAGAACAATTGGATTGATTTTCTGAGATGGTGAATTCTTTGCGCTCTTATCTGAAACTGCCCAATTAACAGTAAATCAAAAGCACTTGCCTAATATACCACCAGTGGACTGTTTTCAATTCAGGCCTGAGGTATGTTGATACCACCATTTAGTCTGTAGCATGAACTGGGTTACATTTCATTTTCAGGTCTAGTCTATTTTTCATCTGTACGTTAAATAGTGCTTGTACCAAATTACATTGTAGTAGTCTTCAACTTATTAGATTTAGATAATATCTTATAAGAACATCCAATTAATGGGTAATAAGCAGTCTTTGATTAAAAAAAGACCTTGCCTAATTGCAAAGTGATTTGATATGTATGTCTGCCTGCTGTGTTTTTTGGAGTGGGTGCTTTCACGTTGGTTCTGTTTTTGTTTACTTGGTAAATCACACTCAGTCTGACTCTCATCAAACACCTTCATCTGCAATGGTAAAAATATGCATCCTGCCAAGGTGACATATTATTGCATTGTGTGAAACACTTTTGAGGCAGAATTCTAATATAATGAATTGTGTGTGGTCTCCGGTGCAAATGTTATGTGCACTATGTCAGTGCAGGACTTGTGGAATGTGTTCAGATTTACTGTACAGATGGCAATAGAGACCAGTATTTGTTTTTAACATTCTTGATTGTAGAGTGTGCTCAGGTTTCAGCAGGGATGTTATGTCAAGAATACTAGTGCCCTGAAGTCGCCAGTAACTGGACTTCTCTGTTCCAGTGACTTTCGTTTGCGCCCTTGCAATAGTGCTGTTGCTTCTAGTTTTGTTTAGTTTTGTTTTGTTTTTTATTTGTGCTCCTCCTGTGTTAGTTTTTTTTCGGTTTTGTTTTATAAATGCACTACTGAGCTGAACGCACCAAGTAACTGTTACATCTCATATTAGATATTATAAAACCAAATACATGCGAGAAGAGGAGAGACAAAGGTACAGTTTTGGCTGTGTTTTATGTTCATGCATATCTATGTGCACACAAAATGCGTATAGCATGTTCTTTTCAATATATATGTAGATATTTATTGTGTGTGTGAGAATGTGCGTGTGTATAGATATATAATTTATAAAGCACCATTGTGATCTGTATGTTTATATCGATTTAGGTCAGATTTATTTGAATTCACACTGGGTGATGGGGTCTCTCTGTGCCTTAATTGAGAGGCTAAGCCCGCTTCCCAGAAATGGAGAAACCGTTCTACATTTCCTCTGGGGTCGTGTGTTGGTAATTTGTATTCTGCACATGTATACCAGAAACCTGCATTAGAGCCTGGTTACCACATTTCCAACATAGTAACGGCTCACTGAGGATGGAAATGGTGGTCACTGTGCAGACGCTTCAGTGCCAGTTCCTCTAGGGCACAAAGCAGGAGAATGGGGGTGGGGGGGGTGAGGGAGTGTGCTTAACAAAAAGGTATAAAGAGGTGGAAAAATGTCATCATCTCAGGATTGATTGGGTTTGTGCAGACATTGCTGCAAGTCATAGTGAGAGAAGCTCAATTATTTTATTCTCACCCTTTTTCTTTTATTGTGAATCCACTGCTGGCTGGAGTCACGTCGTCGATATGTGTGCAAGTTAATTGGTGCCTCCGTGCCTGGCAAGGAGCTCTGTCTTTTGGGAATGACACGGCTTCAGAGGTAGAACAAAAAGTATTTAATTGGATGTGCGAGGTTTTCCTTGCCGACACTGCTCTTTGGTGTTCCCCATGCACGCACACCGGTTAGGGTGGGTATGGGGAATGGGGTAAAAGTAATCTCTCATATTTGTGTTCATTTTAAAACTGGACAGTAGGCCATTCATTTCAGAGGACTGTTTTTAATAAGATGAAGCTTTGACAACAGTGAGGTGTTCCAAAGCAGGGGTATTTTTAGATGGTTTAATGCTGGATACCAGTCTCGCCTTATCAGAGAGATGCTGCATAATCTTGCTGTATTCTTTTAAAGTTTATCATGTATTTCATGCAGGGTTGGAAGAGTCTGCTTTCTTGGTATTAGGCAGTATCTAGCCTCTCGGTAAATTTTTCTTTAGTCTCTTTGGTAGGAGTCAATTGGAGTGAGCTGCCGATGTTTTGGCCTCTTGAGTTTTAGGATCTCTCATCGGTTTTTCTTTGAATTCTGTTTCAGGCGAAATGTTTTTCTTAACACGTTCACCACTGGTGACATTAATTTTCCATCTGCTGCCAGATTTTTAATCATTCTGGCAGACCTCTCTGTCATGCCATGTATTTATTTGTGCGGTTCTGCACAGAGCAATCTCCAGTCCTTGTGCAATCAATCCGTATTCCAGATAGCAAGCAATTAGAAGCTGTAATGTGTGGAGCGGAATCCATAAAGCTATAAAGCCAAGAAATCCATTAGCACTGAAGGGTCACAGAATAAATTGCAATTTTTTCCTATAATGCCAACAAGATTATACTGTTTGTTGGCATTAATATGGGCATTCTTAATTTTTTTATTCTATTTATCTGTCTTAGTCAAGTGAACCCGATTTACCAAGTGCGTGTTGGAAGGATGCGATATAGTCTTGGTCTTAAAGTAGAATTATTAAAGATCAGAAACACCCAAGTGTAGAGAGATGAATCTGTGAAGCAGTCCAAGGAGTTGGATGTGTGCCTGTTACAGACTGCTGCCGTCGGTCTTCCCCTCCTGGTTGCGTAACCCTATCTTCTTGGGTTTAGGAAAAGTCTGCTTTACTATGAGCTGGTAGGGTAGTTGAGGTCATTTGAATATTCAAGATTGTGACTTGTCTTTACAGATTACTTTAACAGAACATCAGAAATAGCCAAGGTAATGATTAACCAATTTTATGAACCCTCAGCGATTGTTCTAGTAATAGTATAACCTTTAGTCCTAGTAAAACTCTTTATTAATGAAGGATACTGTTTGTAAGCAGAGGCTTCAGTCAGCTGATGGTTGTGATGGTGTTGCTGCTTGGAGCTATAGCTGGCCATTGCTGTTTGCATGCTGCCCCAGTTTACAGACTGTAAATTCACTGCCGGCCAGTGTAAAGACCATACTGGTGGCCCTAATCATTGCGGCACTGCCGTGTTTGTTCTGTGAGGCCTTTGAAGGTGTCCCTTGGACCTGCTGCCTGTTGTGTCTTGAAAGCCATTCCTTTCACGTTACTGCCATAACTTCTGTTTACTGAGTTTTCTGCAGATAAAGAAAATCTTCTAGCAAGACTCCCCGGATGTTAGCAGTTCTGTCAGGCCTGATAAATCAGATTAAATTTGCAGACAAGGAGTAGGTTTACAGCAAGGAGAATACATTATTTAAGTTGTTTTATTTGTTTTTATTCATGCTAGGATGTCAGTCTGGGAAATGTGTGTCTGGGGGTGGTGGGTGATATGTGGGGGCATCTGCTTGAATCGGTTCAGAGGTCATCCCGCCCTTCTCCATGTTGATAGCTTTATTTGGGGCCGTTCAGCTGGGAAATTCCCTGCCGTTGCTTTCAGGGGATCTCATGAATCTTGCTCATGAGGTCAACCCTCTCACCACTGGACATGTGAGTCGCATTAGAGCAGGAGCTTGTGTAAGAGACTCGAAGGAAATGCCTTGTGGGAAGCAGAGTTTGCTCAGTCTGAGCTCTTACACCTGGTTTCTGGTTTCAGCCTGTACGCTGTATCCTAATGTCAGAGGTATGGCCTTGAGGTATGGTTTAAATGTCCTCCTTCACTAAGTTTGAACTGTGCATGACCTTTCGAGTTTATGGGTAGTTTGCCTCTTATCGTTCTTGATTTCAAAGCTATGTACCATTTTCTGAGTCACCACTGTGCTTGCCTTCCTATAACCTTAAAGCCTTTAAATCAGTGATTTATTTGCTTCTGAATAATATGTGTTGTGTTGGTCTCTTAGGCTGTTTCTCCAGATAAGAGAGGTGGTGTTCTTAATTTCTGAAACAACCAGACGTAAACATAACCACTGAAGATGTTGTCTTTCACTTGTACTAGGACTACTACTTTCCCTAGCAACCCGGCGTATCAATTGAAACTCGGCAGAGAATTCAGATCCCAAATTGCTGATCTTTTTGCCAGTCTGGATGTCTACCTCCCTGCTTTATAAGACATTCTATCAGTTTGCTGACAGCTGTTGATAGCTATCGGCTTCTCGGCTGACATCATCATGAGAACTAGCACCCTGTCTCATTCTTCATGATTCAGTATGTCATTAAGATGTGGAAAATAGTTTTAGAAAAGACTGAATCTCGATAAAGGCAAATATACTGAGACTGTAGATTATTGCTGTAGTGGTCAGTTTCATCATTCTGCCATTTTTTTTCGCTCTTTGTTTTGCAAATGCGTTTTTCTTGAGCATTATTCTGTCTGTACCCGCATCTGTCCTTTTAGAAAAAATAATCCTTGGATTGCTTCTGTGCTGCCTCTCACAGCTCTATTCATAACTAAGGTCGGTACTGTGGCCTGATCAGAGAGTGCTTATGGGCAGGGCTTCTTTAGAAGCACGACAAACAAAGATGCTGTGTTGATCCTGTGTTGGAAGAATGGACTGAGTACAAAAACAGATGCTGCATCGGGATGGCGGGCAGCCTGCTGTTTCAGTTCTTTTATTCTTTTTTTTATAGCCTTGGCAAGGTTTAATGTTTTTTATCATTATAAATGCCTTTTTGTCTGTCACTGTTATCAATATCTTTAAATCCAGTTGTTTGAATTTTTATGTACTATTGTAGCAATTTCGTGCAGCATGGTACTTAATCATGTAAAAGGCATCAGTTCAGAGAACATTAAGAGTGCATTTCCCTTATTTCACCATGAATCAGCCTGATAACTGGAATTGATGATTTCATGTAACTTAGCCCAAGACAAACTCCAGCAACTATATCTACTTAAACATTTTTCATAATGATAATATATTTTGTACAGTGTCCATGGATGGTGTCCATAATTTACTTATTTTTTTGTCTGGAATAGTTCCACATTTTCTTTGATTACGTCTGCTTTTTTATACAATTGGGCTCATTTTTTTTTGTTTATATTTTGGTTTAAATGATTGCTCTATATTTATTGCACAACATTTTAGTTGAGCATATTAATATCACTGTCCAGCTGTGAATGGCTAAATGTTTGCAGGAAGTACTATAAAGAATTTTTGTGGTTACTGCATAGTTTATTTTGGTAATCGAATGAGCCAACGTTAATGAAGAGAGCAGGTCCGAGAGAGGGAATGAACATGTGTTCACATCTCCGAAGTGGCGGACAATCTGTCCCTAAGTGTTCCGGTAAAAGGGAACACGATGACAGATGTGCGCTGGACTGTCCGTGGCGGGAAGTGAGGGTAAGGTAGGTCTTAGCACTGCTGTATTTTTAGCAGAGGGGTGGATGGCAGCTCCCTGAACGAGCTGAAATGATTTACCGACGCAGACGTCTTTGCTTCGGATGTCTCACAATGGCAGATGTGGCAATTCCTTCAAGACGGTGCCTACAGAATACATTTCATTCTAAATCTTACACACAGTGTTGCCACTGAACCTGCCACGTACTGTAATGTGATTATTTTTTTAAGCAAAACTGGCATCTTCTAGTTTGTGATATGACGGGGAGATTAGTGGTAGAGATGAAGAGTAGTGTGCACTTGCGGTGATTTGGCGGTAATGGTGTGACCCCCTGCTGCTTTTAGAGATGGGCACATCTTTATGGCATGATAAGCCTTTAAGAGGAGTTGGGACTGGTGTCATTTTGTGATGTCTATAAAGCATTTTTATGCCGGTAAAGGATTTAAAAAATCATTATATATAGAAGCTAATATACAGTACATGTTGATGCATGCAGCGCATGTTGATATATAAAAATAAGTTAATGTAAGGATTTAACGACGAATCCTGTGATCTTTTGCATCTGGCTCCATTTGACCAGTTTCCCAGTTTAATCATTGCTTGCACATCAGCGTTCCTGCTTGCGCCGTAGGTCTATTTCAGTGTGATTGACGAGCTGCCGTCCCTGAACCATTGGGAGTGTTTCTGAAGGCAGCGACAAGCAGCTGGAAACGTCATCCACCGTTACTCATAACACCCCGCCTTCACTCTGCAATGGAGGCTAGTGAAAAAAATGACAGCTTGTCTGCCATGCCTCGCCATGGCCAGCGCGTGTCTGAAATCACCGTGCTGTTCTTTGCAGGCATCTGTTGTGGAGATTTGCCTTAAAAGGAGAGTGCTGTCGGTTGCTATGCAACCAGGCCTTTAAATGTGTGATGCCTTTTTACATTTGTACCACATTCTTAAGGTTTCGCTGCCATGAATCTTATCTCCCAGCGATTACATGAGTTTCCCTTTGAATAAATTTAGCATCTGATTATCTAAACTAATTGGCAGCCAAAGATTTGTCGAAAGTTACTTCAGTTCTTTGTTTAAGATGGTCTCGCTTATGAAGATTATTTCAGCTGTGCATCGCCAGCTGAAGCCGGGTTTTGTGTATGATGAAGCACAGTGAATGACTTCTAATGAAGGGTAATTTTGCATGAAATTTATGTCACACATCTTGGACGTTTCATAGATATGGCGTCTCCATAGCGGGTTTGTGGGTTTATTTTCCTTTTATCATAAACAGTCCATGTATTATGATTCTTTTATATTCAGGGCATGCGGTAAATCCTGAAATGCATTGCTCAAGATTCCAGTGAATAGGCAGTGCTCGTCCCGGCGTTGGTGCTTATGCTGGCTTTCAGGCGGAGGCTAATCCAGAGGCCGCATTGTGTTTTCACTGCCCTTCCCCTTTTCCTCCTCTCTCTCGCTTGCTCCATGTCATAAATTCTGACCCATCATAACCTTTTGGATTCTCTCTATAGCTCACGACTGCCTGCTGTGGCAGCATTTATAAGCTCCGTCTGAAACCTGCGAAGTATCGGCGTCTTCGGGGTCCTGTGGCCTTTGTCGCCGGTGTCATAATCATTGCGCGATTATCCTTCAAAGCAGTCTTCATATTATGTCACCTGAAGCCGCGCCACCAAAGACTAATTTTCATCAGCGCAGTTTCCTGCTTTCTCATATTGTTGCGGAAACAAGGCTGACACCAGGCTTATCTTTTATGGCTGCGGTTAGAACACTGAGCCGAAGCCCGCGGGGCTGGATACATTTGATCTCTTAGGTTGAAGATGTTTTCTGCTGGTCCGGTTCTTCTGTCTTCTCTGATGTAGTGAGAGCCTGCCAGGCAGAAACGCAAGAGGCCTCCCTCAGCCAGGCTTGCATTACCGCCTCTCTTATCAGAGAAAGCCATCAGAATGGGCAGCTCTCGGTGGTGCGCTTGCCTGCCAGGGTGAGTCGGTTCACCAGGCTCTTAGCAGTCAACATGCACAGCTGATCCTGTCAGGCTGCCTGTTTTTCACTCCTCTTTATGACTAGAGTAATAGATAAGAGGTGCCTGAGTGTGTTAATTTCCTCACTGGTGGTAGCCAGTGTAGCCACATTGGTAAACATGACATTAGAGTGCATGGGTTTGAGTGCAGTGTGTGTGTGTGTGTGTGTATATGTGTGTGGGGGGGGGGTGTTATGGAATACTTGTCAAATGATGAAAATACCTTATTTTACATGCGAGTAGGAAGATCAGTATTTTAATCCAGAAGCGCCTTGCATTTGCAAAAATTGAATTTACCATATGGGTAAAGAGATGCACATTTTACAGTCGCTTTTAAAACCACAACTTGCCTGTAAAGCTATTTAACGGCATTTAAATGGTGTTTTTTGGTCAGTGTTGGCTGGAATGTGAAATGAGTCCAAGAGAGGACCTTTTTGCCTTTAGCTAATTGACATATCATAGTGTAAGAGAATATGGACGAAGTAAGAGTTTGTTTCTGGCTCTTGCCTGGGTTGTGTCCTTATGTTCACCTTCTAGTTAATCTGTCTCTGTGTCTGAGGCAATAACAACTTCAGCTGGCAGTGCCTTGCATACTTCACTATGTAGCAAAAAAATGTTTTGAACCCACACGCTGTTTTTGCAATGTGAAAAAGTATGTGGCGGAGGATTACTGCTACGGCATGTCGGTTTTTAGCAAAGTGACACTCTGAGTGCTAAGTGCCCTTACTCTGTTAGCCCACACCAGCCTGCTGTTTCCCCCAAGCTTGTCCAGCCCGTCCTCGGGAGCACGTTTCCACACGCTGCCGCGTATGCGCCTGGCGTGCCAGCACTGTGTGCCAGGCTTACTAATCCTCTCTGCTGGCACCAGCGCCGTGGCCTGACGGGTCACTGCTTGGATACCAAGAGCAAACATCACCCCCCCCCCCGCCTCTGTTCTTGCACGTCAATTTTTAATGAGGCTGAATTTTTTACACTGTGTTGAGTCCTTGTGAGTGCAGTACTACTGCATCCTTTACAGTGCCTGAAAAGTAATCTCATTGTCAATGTTTAATTGCCAACAATGGGGAAATGACGTTACTTTAAGGAGCCCCCCCCCCCCCCCCCCCGACCCCCCCCGGGGCAACCCTTCCGTGGGGGGGGGGGGGGGTGGGCAGCGCGTTCCCCGCGCGGCCGG
>JAABNY020000040.1:10918289-10928665 GCA_015164015.2 Brevimyrus niger | reverse complement strand
ACACACACACACACACACACACACACACACACACACACATACACACACACACACACACACACACACACACACACAGATGAGCTGTTTCTGACACGCGCTTGGAAAAGCACCCAGCACACCAGTGTGGGACCCTCAGTGCCGCCAATCCGAGCCTCTGTGCCACAGTGTTATCATGATGATCAGTCCGACCCACTAGCTAATGGATTCGCGGCCGCCAGTTTGAGCTAAGACGGCGTCTCTGTGTTTGAGTCCGGCCTGATTGTTTTGAACAGAAGCGTGCCTGTGAACTTTGACCCCCAGAGGCGGGACTGCTGGGTGTAGGGTGAGAGACTGGGGAGCTGAATGGCCTTTGCGGGTGCGGCGTCTGCTTCAGTCAGCGGCTGTTTCATTCCGCCGAGCCGTGCCTGCTCTGCGGCCAGTCTGTGAAGGTGACTGGGGGAGGGGGGAAGCTCACGCTGGGGCTCTGCTCGCTGTCACAATTCAGTGGTTTCACCCTCACCACCACTGATGATCTGCACGCTGCAGATGCACCACTGCCGGGCTACTTTAGTTGTGGAGCAGCTTATTATTACCTAAACGGTTCCCAAAGCCGGCCAGCACAGCAGTGCCCGGTAGGGAGAAGGTGCAGGGAGAAAGGGTCGCTTACTCGTCGCAGGGCCCCAGTCCTGGCAGCGTGTTCCAAACGTCAGCGTGCGCCCTTGCTGTTTGAGACGCCGTCCTTCGGTGAGGGACACTGTGACGTCAGCCGTCCCTGGCCTGAGGTCACGCCGTGGTACGTGACTAGGGACGAGCCCCTTATTGTCACGCATCAGAGAGCAGGGTGACCGACTCATCGAGCCTTTCTCTCTCAGTGCTCTGACAGAAGTGACTGCTCCTTCAAGATATTTGACATTATGTCATACGCGACGAGCATTAAGGAGGGAGTCTGATCGGGCATCATGGCTGCTGAATTTCTACGCAATAATACACCAGATACTTTAATAAAATTGTGCTTCTTTCAGTTTCAAACATGCCTGATTATTCCATATTTCAGTTGTTCATCTGTCCCCATAAAATGAATAAGCCCCAGTATTGTATTAAAGCAAGAATACATTTAAATAAACAGCTCATTTTATAAAGAATATATGTATGTGTGTTGAAGTATTTAGTTATGTTAGTTTTTGTGTAGACAGGCGTTCATGCAGTCATACTGCAGCTAATATTATCCTTTGCTAGTAAGAACATTTCTGTGGCATTTCAAAAGTAACTCTAGAATGCTAAAAACATCCTGATATTATCCTGATGTTGAATACCAGACAAACTTGGAGCATCAGAATAACTTTCTCCAGACCTCCCTGTAGGGTGTCTGGTTTTATTCATCTCTTTAACCCCAACCATCTTCTCGCCTTGGGGCCAATAAAATGCACATGTGTATGAACTGCTATTGGTGTTGAGTGTGAGTGACAATTATTGTTGCCAAGCAAGTTCCGTGTGATGATGGGCCTCAAAAAGAAAAATGTACATTCTGTTCAGCCATCCGTCAGTTTAAGCTGCTTTATCAAATGCAGTCACAGTGAGCCCTGTCGCCTCTCCCAGAAGACTGACACCCTCTGGTCATGTTTTATGGTCCCTACCCACTGCCATGGTGGAGATCCCAGTTTCCCCAGACTATGTGTCTCTGGACTGCAGGATGACAGAGGGGAATGACCTGTAAGCATGGCAGACTGCACACACAGAGCCCTCAAACCGGGAGGTGTGAGGTCACAGCCCTGCCCACTGAGTCCCATGAGAACCACTCTCTCTGTTAACTGTTTTTGTTATGACGCCTGTTTTCAGACAGTATTTAAGCCTTTGGAGTCACCGTTGGCTCCCTGTGATTTATTCATATTCCCATGATACAGTATTTAAACAGTCAAGCGTTACAAGCAATGTGTATTTCTAATTAGTGGTAATGACTTGCAGTGACACTAGTGTTATTAAATCAGGCCCAAGAATGTCTTGCAGAAATATACTGGACTGAACTGGTGCTGTTGGAAGCTCAAGTCTGTGATGCAGGTGTGTGCTGGTATATCAGTGATTATTTTTAAATGCAGTGCATGGCATTTAAGCTTTAAATGACTGCTTTCTTAGGGGAAATATAAAACTGAAATTTTGAATCTCCCAGAGACTGTTAAATCAGTCCAGAGCGAGTTAGGTGAGCAGAATATTAGGTGGCATGGAAGGAGTAGACTGGGCTGAAATGTCTGTGGGAAGCGTGGATGGAGCCCACTCAGTGTCAGGGAGGAAAGTGGAAAATGGGCCCTGATTACACTCAGTCCTGCAGGCCTCCCTGATTTTCACTCCAAGGGACTGTAAGTCTATCCTGGATCTGTGAGCATGTTCCTTCCCATGGTAGTACAGAGCCAGTTATGACGTAATGTGCTTCTCTATTAGCTCTGTACACTACATGACCTCATCAAGGTCAAGTTGCCATTAATGTGATCAGACTAGGGCCCCTGCATCTTTAAGAGCAGAGATGAATGGATACAGCAGGGTCACTGCACTCAGCCAGTGTGTGCAGACTGCACTACTTGCATTAAAACTAATGGATGGTTGCCCTTCCTTCTGCTTTACAGATTTCTTTTTGGCTGTATGCCCGATGTTTCAGAGACATTATTTGGCAGGCATTTCTGTCCTAATTTTAAAGCTTTTATGTTGGAAGTATTAAGAGGAGGGTCAGTTTTCAGGGGACTTGGAAAAAACAAAGCAGGGTCTACACTTGCCAATCAGAGCAGATATTGCCACATGTAAAGTCATTAAAGTGGTCTATTCCCATGAAGTTTCCCCAAATAGGTTTGCAACAAAGATATTTGATTAGTTCCACCTGTATAAAAACAAGACTTAATTGAGACTTAAATTAACTTGTTGGAATTGATGTTTTTTGTATGATTCATTGGATTGTGTACAGGCAGTGGTCTGTTTCATGTAAAGAGCCCCTTTATGCTTTGAACTGCGGTAGCTGCCTATCTGAGATGTTTTGCTCTTTCTTCACAAAGCTCTTCCTGGTGAGCATTATAGTGGCAGCATTCTGAGCACGTCAGATTAGGTCTCCCGTACCCAAGCCATGGACCCTAGCTGTAGTAGGAAGGTCACTTTTGCAGTACCTCTGGACATTGCCAAGCCAGCTGGGAGATATAGTCCCTCAGGCATGTCCCGAGTCTGCCCTGGGGCCTCTGCCCAGTGGGACGTGCCTGGATCAGTTTCCTTTGGAGTTGACTTGGTAGTGTTTTTATAAGGTGCCCTAACCACCTTAACTTATTCCTCTCTCAATCCACAGAAGTATTGACTATTTCAGGGTCCCTCCAGGTCTCTGACCTCACCCTGTTTTGGAGAGAGAGCCTGGCAACCACATGGTGGGCTTATATTCATGACCTTGTTCTTCTCGCCATTACCAAACCAAAAGAATAGGCACTGAAGCCATCTTACGAATAAGATCTTAAGGTACTTGAACTCCTTCACCGAGGGCAGACTCTTCTAACCCCACTGGGAATGAGCAACCTGTTCCTTTTGTGAGAGCATCATGACCTTGGATTTGGAGGTGCTGATTCTCATCTCCACTGTTTCACACTCGGCACTGAACCGTCCGTGTGTGTGCTGGAGTTCCTGGTCGGATGAGGCCAGAGGCACAATAACATCTGCAAATAGCAGGAATGTCACCTCTAGCCCTCTTTACCGGACACCCTTCCAATAACGGGTGTGCCTTGATATCCTGTTCATGAAATTCACAAATGGTGGTGGAGACGAGATGCACCCTTGCCAGAGGCTAACATAGACTCTAAACAACTTAGATTTTGTGCCAACTATGCGGTTGGTTCGAAGAGCGCACAGTAGCAGCCCCTGGTACCTCAAATTCCTGCAGCACCTCTTACAATATATCCTGGAACATTTTCACAAAAGCTCATATAGTCTGCATTGGCATGTCTGTATGGACCCTCGCAACTGTACAAGGCAGACTAGATGGCCCACTGTCGTAAAGTCAGGCAGGAACTTGCATTGTTCCTCCTGAATCTGAGGTTTAACCACTGGGCGGAGCTTCCTTTCTCTCACTCTCTATCTTAAATATGTTTTGAAAATATTGCGGTTTGTCGGGTGTATGCCAATCATTATAGCTTTAGTTGACATGATGGCATTCATATGGCTTTGCTGTGACTGCTCATGCAGAGATTATATATCCTGTGATACAGTGAAGTGCACTTTGTCAGTACGATGTACTGGATGATTTATTTCCATTAATTAGCACAGACCTTTATGCATAAAAATGTTAGCTGCTTATGCAAAGTGAAAGTGGTCTGTGAGAGTGGTGCAGAGAATGCTATTGGCCTGCAGGTCCTTTAACCGCTGCTACCGCTGCGTCAGTCTGCTCATGTTTCTGCTTCTCTGTCCAGGTGAATACGCGCGTGTCCATGCACACAAATTAGGGGCTAGACCTTGCTATTAAGTCGAGTCTTTGACAGGCCTCCATAGCAAAAAGCAGTTCCCCGTGGGAAAACAATGATGGCTCAGGTTAGGGGAGGTATGCTTCATGCTTGTAAGGAATTGAGTTTCGCTACAACAGAAACATCTTGGCATCCTGTTTGAATTTTTGAACAGTCTTTTGTGTGTTACAGCTCAACTCTTGTTTTTCATGCAGTTCTGTCTGGAAATGCACATTTCTGACTGCAAGAACAGATGTTTGTTTTTTTTTCATGCAGTTCATGAGGACTAAGGATGATTACAGTAGGCCAGCTTCACCCAAAGGCTGCAGTCAGGCACGGTGGTGGCGTCCTGTAAAGCCCGACGCTTTTCCAGCGGCCTGGCGTTTAAAAAGTCATTCCTATTCTGCCATCTGTGCGTTAGGTGTTAAGCACTCAACCGTCTTGTCTGCCAGCAAATCACAATAAGCCCTTCAACTGTTAATGTGTAATACGCCCAGTGAGAGCAGATAAATTACACATTTTCCAAAGGAAATCTGCTGTGGGAAATGTCTCCCTCAGGAAGTTATTTCAGAAATCTGAAAGCACAGTGGAAAGAAACTTTATGCACATTCAAGCTAGACGTTTTATTATTTTATTTATTTGGATGGATGCTTGGGAGTTCTGGTAGACTGCTGAAGACACTAGAACAAGAGCCCTAAAACACACATAGTTAAACATCACCCATACGTTGGTTGCGTGCCATGCTGAAATGAGCACTGCGCTGTATATACACTTTCACCTCTTGATAGGGGCTAAGTGAATACAAAACGACCCTCCCAAATGTCAACATCGTCAAGGTGAAGCTGGCGGACCGCAGAATGTCAGCCGTTCGGTTTCGTGAGTTAATGCTCCCGCTGTTTAGTTTTTGCTTCAGGTCTCACAAGCCTGCCCAGGCTGCTGACATGTGGACAGATACCTCTCGCTTTGAACATCGCACCGGTGTTTCACAGTCAAAGCAGGAAGGTCCCCTTTGCAGTCGGCTTGTTTGTGAATTCCAATTAATGATTCAGATTGCCCTGTTTTGCCCAGTATTTCCTTTTCAATACTCGGATGCCTTTTCTTTTAGTTAACATTTCCTCTTAGGAAATGCCCATATTTTCATAATGGGTTATTTTTGTCTGGGACGTTTGAAGTGCTTAACTTCTTGTGTCTGAGGCTTTGTAGGGTAAATAGTCGTCTGGGGAAATGCCCAGCAGCAACACTGTTGCTGTTCTCCACTGCTAATGAGGTAATGATAGAGCCGTGCGTGTCTGCAGTCTGGGTAGCCACTGGATTTTATTTGTATACATATCAAGTTCCTCCACCAAACAGGGCAATGAATTCAGTGAGAGGCCTTCCATTTATCTGTTTTTTTTTTTTTTTTAGGGAATAAAATATAAATTCGAGATGGAAAATCTGATCCCCCCCGGTTCCACATTCTGTGGGTAACAAAGCTAGTTTTCAAGGATAAACATGGGGGGGACGACATCTTGATATTTTCAGGCCCACAAATACAATTTCCCCTTTATGGGTCCTTTCTGTGAATGGCGGAGGCAGCCATGTTGACGTGGAATCAAAGGCTGGGCTGTCTTGGCTCAAGTGACTCGCTCTGTGTTGTCCGAGGCCGTCTGTGCGTCTCGGAGCTGCATGGCTGCACGCACGACTGGCCCGGCCTAGCCCGCCCTCACGCTGTCCCTGGGACTCTCAGCCACCTGTGTCCAATCTCATATTCTGGGCTACATCTTAAAGCACGTCGGGAGTGTTTGAGATTTGCTTTGCTCAGAATGACTTGTGAACTGGCCTTGGGTTTAAAAAAAAAAAATCGCCTTGAAGTTTCTGTGCTGTGGCTGTGGTCCTCGGTAGGTAGTTTTGTATGGGTAACGCGAGTCCCTGTGAAGATGGCCCTGCCGGTACACCTACCCTTCCTGGAATCACAGCGGCTAGAGCCTGTCAGTGAGACAAAAGCTCTCCTCCAGGAATCCGAGATATTCAGTTCGGGCCGTATTACGTAACAGTGGTGAGGTCGTCCGTTTGAAGGCACTGTCAGTTGTTTCAGGCCAGCGTGCACCGGCGATCATTTCGTCAGACTTTCCTGTCGAGTGCTGATTTGGCGCTAAAGAAACGCGTATGTGCCTGTGTTTCTTACCTCCCCCACAATTGTTTACTTTTGGTCCTTTGTTCTCAACGAAAGGAAAAAAAAAAAAGTGTTTTTTAGTGTAAATCTCATTGTGATGCGGCACACAGGGAACAGAAGATGGTAAATAGGCTGGGAACTGACCGTCCTGCGGCCGTGAGCCAGCAGGGATATGGAGCTGATGTCGCTTAATGTCGCCGAGCTGCTTCCCCGCTCAGCCTGTGAGCTGCACTCCTTTTTATGAATCAGGGTCATTTAGGTCACTCTTCACCTCTTTGGCGAGCTCGCCAATGACACGCCATCGCGCTGGGAGCGAGGGCACAGAGTACCTGCCTGTGTCGTCTTATGGTGCAGATGGAGGCCTGGAATTATCTCCCCTCTCCTGTGGCTGCATTGTCTGCACCCTGCGTGGTACGTCCTCACCGGGGCGGAAGCGGGCCGGGCTCAGCGCGCTGGCTTCACCGTCTGTGGCTCCATCTCTGTCTCCTCCCGCCGTCTCACACCGGGCGTCTGTTGTTGGGGGACCGCTGGTTTTTCCGATAGATTGGATTTTTATTTGCATTCGAGTGAAACCGGCGAGTCACGGAGGGCGCGAAAGACGACAGCCTAGGCTTCTGTCGGAAAGCGGCGATCTAGCTGCCACAGAGCCGGAATCGGGGCAGACCGAGGTGGGGCATCGAATCGCCTGTCAGCTCCTCGCGTTCTGTCGGGTTTCCCGTCTGCTGTGAGCCAAAGCAGACACCTGTGCCAGTGTGTTTGTCTAGCTCATTTAAAAAATTTATTTTTTTTTATTTTAAAAATCATAGCCGCATAGAAAGACAATTACGAGGAGAGTGGGGATGCAGAGATGAATGCTGACATCTCGGGACAGGTTTATTGTGTAATACGGTAAGCAGATGTCTGACTAATTAGGAGGATGCCAGTCCCCGCAGTAATAAGGAGATGGTCTCAGGCCCCTCACCCCTGGCGGTGATTAGCTGTAATCCATGTTTCTTATTGTCTCTTGCTTAAAGATAGGAGTTATTGATTGCGTAATCACAGTGTTGGCATGACGATCGTATCCCACGGCGCGCTAACGCACTGCCTTACTGTCTGGTCTTGTACTCTGCCTTTCTGGCGTGTCTGTTTTCAGGGTATAATTATTCAATAATTATCGTTGGTGTTGTGGCACCGAGCAGCGCGGTTACCCTGCTGAAAGGGAAAGGTGAGGAAGCGTTCTTAGCTGTAACTGTTAAGGCGTTGATGTTTGGGGAGAGACAGACTTGTTCTATGTGAGGTGACATTGCCAGTTTGGCGCTGCGGTATTGCTGGGCTGGTCTCTGCCCTTTCGTGACCTTGTGAGGCGGGGCTGGAAAACAAGAAGGAGCAGCTGAAAATCGATGACTTAAAGAAGTGAAACCAGTCTGCTTTCTCAGGACGGAAGTGACGCCCACCACCCCCCATAATATAGTGCTGGTAAAGGTTCATGCCAAACGGCAACTGCAGCAGGACCCGCCCGGGGTCCATGGGGCCTCATTACCATGCCTGTAGTTACCTGCTCCAGCCAGGGGGCTGTTGGTTGTCACATGGTTGTCTGTTTGAGCTGCAGCTCTCTGTGCCCAGTCTGCATGTTCAAGATGGGGGCCCATCTGCGTCTTAGCTGCACAGACCCCTCACTTCAGGTCTGATCCTGGCATGGAAAGCGGCGCTCCCCGAGCTCGAGGAAGGGAATCCCAGGCACATGCGCGCTTCACTCTCTGAGGTCTGTTTTGTCGTCGGTCAGCCCTCAAGACTCTCGCTGGGGAAATGGGTGGGGCGGAGCAGAGCAGAAACCCAGCCTGCATTGCTGAGCTTCCAAAAAAACTTGTTTCAGAGCCGTTCTCAGAGCCAGTCCCCTTATTGGGTTTCTCCTCTGAATGTGTCCCGTGTTCAGGGCACTTTATCAAATTTACGAGGCTTGGGTTTCACCGCAGTGCAGGGCAGTTTGGCTGTTTTAATGCCACTCGGGCAGCAGAGCTCAGATGTCAGCTTGGCCTCCACTCTGCTCTTTGTCTGCTCTTGAATTTATAACCCACCCTGTTTTGGGTCTGCCAAGTGACTAATCAGCACTGTGACTCATGCTGGAAGTGACTCCACTGCCACCTGTGATGGGGGATTAGTTGCACTTTAAGTGGCCCCGCCCTATTCCTGGTTAGAACACGCCTCCACGTCGGAGTCACTCTCTCATTCGGGCGTCAGAAGCGAGGCTTGTAAAGAGCTCCGAAAAAACAAAAGCGGTGGGAGGCGGTGGCGACGATAGGGACCGCCAGACCCATCCTGGAAAAAGGACCTTCCTCGTGGGCTTGATCAGGTGCCCGGTGGCTGCGGCACCCTGTTTTGGAACAACTTGATAGGTTGTGTAACCAGCCCCCGGGGGAGATGGTGATGACCCACATCCAGGCGGACCGGGAACTCTCATCACAGGACCTTGTGGGTCGTTAGCGCCGCATCGCTGACGACAAAGAGAGAGCGATAATCCTCCACCGCGGGGGCTGGGTGAGCAGGGGAGGGAGCGAGCGAGTGAGCAAGTGAGCGAGAGAGAAAAAGGAAGAGAGAGAGAGAGAGAGTCGCCCGACCGCCTCTGCCTGCTGTGTTCTCTCCTGCGTCAGTCCTGCTCTCGTCAGGGCGCGGAAACAGTCAGCCATGCGGCTGGGGGCTGGGTTAGCCTGTGTGCTCCTCAGCGCCTGGCTCGCCATTTAACCACCACCGCCTTCTCGCCCATCTCCGGGAGAAACAGCGCGTGCTCCGCTCGCCGCCGCCCTGTCCGAGCGGCAGGCTCCTTCTGCCCGGGAGCAGTGAGACCCCGCTAAGGTAAAGTAGCCTCGCTGCCTCCCTTTCAGCTTCTTACTTGCTTCCCCCGGGCCGTACGGCCCACGTAGACTGCTGAGAGACCGAGAGACGCTACGGCTCACGGGCTACAGGTATAGCGATTACTGTGAAAGGTTACGTCATCGAACGGGTTGAGCTCGCCTGGAAACCTCTAAATATCTTGAGGGCAAACTGTGACTCTGGGCGTTGTTTACTTGGTTCATTTATGATGTGGTCTTTGTATTATGGCTATAAAAACATCTTAGTCTTCGTTCAAGTCATGGTGCCTGTCCGCACTACGCCGTTAGGGTTATCTTTTATCTCTGGCCTCCTTTCCTGTGGTGTGTGTAATCGTAGTAGCGCTTGGCGTTTGGGGTAAGGGGTGTCATCTTTGTCATGGTAATGCAGTCGTTTAACAGGAAGCCAAGATTCTGCTGAAATGTGTGTGTGTGTAAGGGGGTGTATTTTCGGCGGCAGATTTGTGGGCGGTTTCTTGACCGTGGGACGTTCCCCGCGTCCCATTGATCTGTGCTGCATCAGTCCTGCGATATTAGCTCAGCTGCTGTGTGCCGTCTTATCAGTGTTTATACCAGGGCAACCCCAAGTGCCGGGCGGTTGTATTTTGAGAAGTACCTTCGTTTGTTATGGCCAGTTAAGCTGATTAAGGACTGCCCCTCTCCTAGAAGAGCTCTCTGGGTCTGTGGGGGTGTCGTGGGCTGTCTGTAATCTTCGTGATCCCTGCTGGAAGTGTGTGAGCACAGGGGTGGGGGGCAAGCTGCACTCTGACCCATTTAGCATAACGCCGCTACGGCAGGAGAGGCTGTTTTTAATTACATCAGCGTTTGGTACAAAGTGCACTTTCGACACAGGGCTGCTCCAGAAAACACGCAGGCAGGCAAGAATGGCTGCAGCTCCCACGCCTGATTACCCCGCCACCCCCCCCCCCCCCCCCCCCCCCGGGGGGG
>JAABNY020000040.1:10875172-10899559 GCA_015164015.2 Brevimyrus niger | reverse complement strand
GGTGGAAGTAATCAAGGTAGCTGTGTATATAGATTGTGGATAGTGTGGGGGGGGGGCCTGCGTAGAATGGCACAGGAGGCGAACGCATCCGAACCTCGCTCTCCATTGTGTTTTTAAATCGCCGCACAGGTGTGTAACACAGGGGGGGGTCGTCTGCCGCTCTACGCGGCGGGTGGTGTGTGGGGGGGGGGGGTGCAGACGAGGCTGCCGCACCTGGCTTCTCTCTCTCTCTATCAGGGGAGGTGTGCATTGAGCGCCCCCTGGCAGAAGTACCCATCTGCACACGCTCTCTCCTCCTGGATTGCAGTGACACAGCCGGCATCCTGGGGTGCCGGCAGAAGCTGCCCCCTACCCTGCCGATAAACACGCAAATTAAAGAGGTGGTTTTAAATAGGGGCTCTTAAGCAGCCGTCAGTGTTCCGTCGCGGAGGATTAACGCGCCTTCCCTCATCCCACAGACAAAGAGCTGTACGCCTGGCTGAAGTGTGTCAAAGGCCAGCCGCACGACCACAAGCACCTGATGCCAACGCAGATCATCCCGGGAACAGGTAGGGAGCGACAAAGCAGCCTTTCAGGGAGGCAGCTTGGGAATAAAGTCACCTTTCTTTTAGTGCCTTAACCCCCATGGTGTTAGAGAGGCACATAAAGAGAGACAGACGTCAACCTGAAACCCAGGCCCTGTGTGACGTGGTGCTCAGTCAGCTCGAGTCTGGCTGCTTTAGGGACTCCTGTAAAGGTCCCAGCCTCATGGCTGATGCCATTTTTGATGTGAATTTGTCATTTTTCTTTTATTTACTAATGCCCCCCCCCCACCGCCTTTCTCCTAGTGCTGACCGACCTGGTGAATGCCATGCACACCCTTCGAGAGAAATACAGCATCAAGGCGCACTGTGCCTGCGTGGCCAAGCAGAGCTCCCTACTGGCCAAGCTGCCATCCACCAATGGTGTCTCGCAGGTGCTGTTCCCTCCCTGCTGCTTCCCGGCACCCTCATTTAACATGGCTGCCGGCAGGCCAGCCTGACCCAGACAGGTGGAGCAGAAGTTTTCACGCGCGCTTCTGTTTATGTCGTCTGACCCCAGGTGCTGCAGAACGTGCTGAACCATAGCAACAAGATCTCTCTGTGCAAGCCCGACGTCCAGCAGCAGGGCGCCCCCCAGAGGGTGGAGGCCAACGGCAGTGGAGGCAGCCCTGGCAACGAGTGCGGTGCGGACAGCAAGCTGAGCCCACCCGAGTCGCAATCCCCCCTGCACTTCCTGGCCGACCTGGCTGAGCAGAAGTCCCGCGAGGAGAAGAAGGGTGGGTGGGTGGGGGGGGGTTGACACAATAACAGGATGTGGCCAGGTTGAGGGGGGCTGGGGGGGGGTTTGGCTGACTGCAGTCAGGGGCGATTCTCATGCATGAAAGTTAGCTGTTAAATCCCCGTTAACTGGCAAAATGACTTGGCTCTCTCTCCCCCCCCCCTTCAGAAAACAAAGAGTCGCCCTTGGGGAAGGCGGTCAAGGAGGAGAAGGAGCACTGTGAGGGCCTGGTGACCAACAGCACGGAGCAGGGCTCCACGCTGCGGGACCTGCTCACCACCACGGCCGGCAAGCTGCGGCTGGGCTCCACGGATGCCGGCATCGCCTTCGCCCCCGTCTACTCCACCGCGTCGCAGGTGGGGCCCGCTGCGCGGCCCCGGGTGGGAGGGCTAGGCCAGAACCAGGCACCTCTCACAACGGGCCCTTCCCGTCCGCAGACCGGCAAGAGCGGCCGCAGCATGCCCAACATCCTAGACGACATCATCGCCTCGGTGGTGGAAAACAAGATCCCGGCCAGCAGGAGCGCCAAAGCGGGCCCCAAGCGCGAGGCGGGCGAGGAGGCGCGGCCAGAGCGGAGGAAGGCGGCGGCCGCCGCCGACGAGGCCTCCAGGCTGCATGCCGACATCCCGCACTGCTGGTTGTACGAGCGCTGGCTGCTCTGGCTGAAGGATCACCGCAACCCCAACAACTGGAAGCTCTTCAGGGAGTGCTGGAGACAGGGCCAGGTGGGGGCCGCCGATGGGGAGTTACAGAGGGGAATGGTGGGGGGCTGCGGGGGGGGACCGCGCGCAGACTGGCACTTTAGAGCTGGTGATGGTGCATCACAGGCCATGTTTGTACACTGCTGTCATCTCTGTTTGCATTCTCTCCTGTTCTGTGTTGGTCTTTTTGCAGCGACTCACGGTGACTTTTATGGAGTTATTTTTGGGGCACTGTGAGATCGTAGCATCGTCGGAAAGCTTTGTATTAAGATGAGGCTCCAGGCTGTAATTGCATTTTATTCTAGTGCGGTAATGTTTAATATTCAGTTGTATGTTAATGCAGTTTCTATAATGCGAATGATAAATCAGTTGTACTGCATTAACCTTGAGCTTGTGCTTCCTTGAACAGATTGAGTGTAGCACTCGACGAAGTACATTTTTCTTTTAGTGATGGGCAGTAGCCCGTTTTCTTAAGAAACCATATTTTTGCAAAGGTTTGGCTAAAGAAAATCTAAATAGTATCATTGAGACACTGAACATTGTGGGTAGACCACTAACAAAAACATCTGGCAGACATTAATTCAAGGACAGCTTCGCCTCTCCCCTCAAACCGTTCTTCGTTTATAGTCACGTTTCCTCATTTATTAGAGACTCTTTGGAGCACCCGCCCCCCTTCCCCCCGATTTTTATTTCCTGATTCCTCTTGTCTTCGGTCCATGCCAAACGGAAGTAATGAAGGGAAAATCCTTTTTTAAATTGTGCTTCCAGCCCGTGCTGGTGTCGGGGGTGCATAAGAAGCTGAACAGCAGTCTATGGAAGGCGGATTCCTTCAACCAAGAATTTGCCGACCACCAAGGAGACCTTTTAAACTGCAAAGACGGTGTGGTTTCCAACTCCGGCATCAAGGAATTCTGGGATGGCTTCGAGGACCTGACGAGTGAGTGGCTGGCCTCGGCTCGACCCGTAAACCAAAGGCTCTTTGTTCATTCGCCACTCATCCCGCCGACAATCCGGTTATTTCCCGTAGAGCGGCCGAAGTCCAAGGACGGGGACGCCATGGTGTACCGGCTGAAGGACTGGCCGTCGGGCGAGGAGTTCATGGCCCTCATGCCTTCCAGGTGCGGCCCTCGTCTTCTGCGTTCGGTTCATCCCCTCTGTGCGGCTCGTGCTAATTACCTCGACGTCCTTCTCCTGCACACTGCAGGTATGACGACCTAATGAAGAACCTCCCCCTTCCGGAATACTCTGATCCCGAGGGGAACCTCAACCTGGCCTCCCATCTGCCGACGTTTTTCGTGCGGCCTGACCTGGGCCCGCGGCTCTGCTGCGCATATGGTACCCGGGCCGGCACCCTGCCTCCCACACACGCATACCTGATCAGGCTGTTCGATATGCATGTACACGGATACATCTGCACGCGTTTGCTCCGAGATGACTCCAGTACTTCACAGTCTGTCGAAAGAACTTGCACTCGGCGCTTACCAGTAGCTTACCAGTACACGTCACGGCACATCATTCTCTTCTGGAATCTGCCACTTTGAGACTTACTCGAGAGGTTATAATTATCCGTTTAGAATAAGTTATGCTGCGCTATGAGTGTCGGGTGGCCGTGATGGCATCCCCCGCCCCTGCCTCCTCTCATCCAGCACCTCTGCTCACGCACAGGGGTGGCTGCGTCCCAGGAGCAGGACTTCGGAACGGCCAACCTCCACCTGGAGGTCTCCGACATCGTCAGCGTCCTCGTTTACGTCGGTGTGGCCAAAGGAAACGGAGTCCTCTCAAAAACAGGGAGGTGGGCCCCCCCCCCCCCCCCCCGCCAGGCAGGGTGGGAGCCTGAGAGTTTAGTGAAGTAGGTCAGCCTGTTTTCCTTCTGGAGAGAGTGACACAGCGCAGACTGGCCTCCCTTTTCAGCTGTGGGAACTTAATGGCCGGGGCTGTGCACTAGTTTTTTTTTTTTATATATATTTTATTTGGGGGGGCGTAGAGCAGGAAAAATAGTGTGCTGCGACATTAAAGGCTCCTTTTAACAATGGAATGTCGATGAGCGCCCGAGGAGAGACATCTGGAAGGAGTTACAGGAGTCCCCCGGCCCCCGCACACTCGGACTCCACGTAATTGTTGAGAATAAATCCAAGCGAGACAAACGGCTCCGTCTGCGCCGCCGCCGCCCGGCTAGAGAGGGCCTCGGACGCTGAAGCGGGGGGCCGGCCTCAGACCACGTGTCCACGGTCCATGTCGGCGTGCTGAAATCTCTGGTTACTCACAATAAAAAATAACAGGCTTAACTCGGCGCTAAAAATGGCGTCCTACCGAGCTGCCTCTCAGCAGATGAGCTCGAGCCCGTGTCGGGGTAGGGCTGTAGCTCGCAAGGTCGTGACCCCTGGTGTTTAGACTTGGCGTCTTGCCTGGGCATAGTCCTACCCCCCCCCCCCCCCCATGCCCTGCCTGCCTGCCGGCTATTTATAGCACAGCGGCTTTTGCGGTTGGAGGCTCTGAGCTACAGCTGTCTGCCGGGGGGGGGTGGGGGGGGGGTGGAAGTCAGTGCACCTTCCTCCTCAACATGTCCTGTGTTTGTAGGTGTGTTGAAGAGACTAGAGGAAGAGGATCTAGATGAGAATCTGAAGAAGAGATTGAAAGACTCGAGTGAGACTCCGGGAGCCTTGTGGCACATCTACGCCGGCAAGGACGTGGACAGAATCAAAGAGTTCCTGTACAAGGTCAGCGCTGCAGCTTTCCCCCCCCCGCCTCCCTCCGGAGCTCGTCGCTTTACTCTTCCATGAATATCGTTATAAAATGCTTCACTCCCTCCAGACAGGCCTTTTATTGAAGGGGAACCTAATTACTTCCCTACTCATGAACTTTTGTCCTTTTTATAGGCACCAGTACATTCCTCTCTTCTTAGCCCCGGCTGCAGGTTTTACCTCCATTTGCTGAGGGCGGATATGTCCGGCGTGGGTGCGGGCGTGACCACGCGCAGAGCCCCCTTCCCAGCCGCTGCCGTTTTAACATCCTGGTGGGGGCGCCGTCGCCCCACTCTGTCTGACACGGCAGGTGGCGAAGGAGCAGGGCGTGGAGGTGTCCGCCGAGCACGACCCGATCCGCGAGCCCGGCTGGTACCTGACCCGGAAGCTACGGCAGCGGCTGCAGGAGGAGTGCGGGGTGCAGGGCTGGACGGTGGTCCAATTCCTGGGGGACTCCATCCTCATCCCCGCGGGGGCGCTGCACCAGGTGAGTCGGCGCGCCCCGTCCCTCCTCGTTCCTGCTGTAATCACCATGGTCTTCGTGTGTCTGTCCCAGCTGTATTCTCCCATGTCCTCCACCGGTACCTTGTGGATGTAGCTTCACTGATGACTCACTGGCCTAAAGTGTTCTGGCAAAGCAGTAGCATGTCAGAGTGTGTTTTGGGGGAGTGGGGAGGTTGCTGGTTTACTCTGCTGCAGTGAGAACAACATGCTCTCCTTCCTCCCTGCCCCCCTCCCCGTCTCTCTCTCCCACGCTCCTCAGGTGCAGAACCTTCACAGTTGTGTCCAGGTGATTAATGACTTTGTATCCCCGGAACATGTGGTGCACTCATTTCATTTAACACAGGAACTGAGATCCTCCAAAGAAGAAATGAACTATGAAGATAAGCTACAGGTAAGGATGCCATGCAGCTCTCCCTTTCCGAACGGCGGCCGCTGGTTGCTGCGGCCACTCCTCCCTGTTTGATTACATCATCGCTGTTGTAAATGACATGCTTTGCTGGCCTGAACCCAAACTGGTCTAGCTATTCGTTGTTTTCCCAGTTTCACCATTTTCTTCACATTTTTGGTGAAATTTCAGTTTGGCCATTGCTTATTGTTCTTAGTCCTCGGTTAAGTTCAGGTTAAGTTTTCATGGTAAGCTGAAGAGATGGAGTATGAAGTCTGTACTGTGGGGTCCATGGTAACCCACACCCAAGCTGCACCGCCCCCCCCGTCCAACCCCACGCTTCTCGCACGAGCCATGTGCCGTTTTCAGTCTCCAGAAGACTTTCCCCGTGTGAGTCAGGTGTGAGTGCTCGTCTGTCAAACGTGCTTCTATTTCTTCATCTTTTGCAGGTCAAGAACATCTTTTATCACTGTGTGAAAGATGCCGTGGGAACATTGAAGCGGTGCTGTGCCGAGGAGCTGGACGAAACAGAGGAGAACTCGTGACGGTCACCCGGCTGCCGCCAGGAGAGACGTCTGTCACACACCCGCCTTGTAAGGTGGAATATGCACACTAACCTTTGCGTCATGAACCTCCAGTGCCAAGCCGACTTTAAAAAAATTTAAAAAAAAGGAAAAAAAACACACACACAAAGGTATTTATTTGTTACTGACCCCACAGCAGTATAGCCCGGAGCATCAGGTAACTGTGATTCAATGCAAGTCAAAAGATAATCTGCAAGTAATGGCCTTGCTGTTCCCTCTTGTGTTTTTTTTTCTCTTTTTCTTACTGTATATTGTTTCAGTGAAAATGACTAAAATGATGTATTTATTTTTTAAGAGTTCTATGCTATGTTATAGATCAAATGTAAATGTGACTTGTACAGTTTGCTAAATCGATTCTGATACCGTTCACTACATTGAGACAGTTACTGTGAGAGGATACAGACACCAGCTGTTGCCTGTACTTGCTGATTTGCAGTCCTCATGCCATATCTTTTGACAATTAACTGCCAAACTATTGTAAACATTGTAAAGGTATATGTATAAAAAAACAAAACAAAACAAAAAATGCTACATGAATAACACACTTTCTGCATTTTATTAAGTATTCGTTGTAAAATTGAGACATTTACAAAGTTGTAATTTATTGAAGAAAATTGTCTCGTTTTGTTAAAATTTACTATGGTGAACTTTTGAAGTTAAATGGGAAAAAACTTAGTATGCTGTGTAAATATATACATATATACATTCGATGATGTATTTTTTTAAAACATGGCTTGCTTCAATTTCAAATTTTAAAAGTGCAAGTGTTACATGCTTTGTACATTGAAGTTCAAAGGGCTTTTACATTGTCCATTAAAATGGATTTATCAAAGTCTGCCGGTTTGTGGACTGATGGTATACAGCTGCACGATTGGGGTACTGGGGTGTTGGGTCTCTGTGGGGGTGCTGCCATTGTTCTGGGGCATGTACTGTGTAAACTTAGGCTTGTAGATCTGCTGCTCAGCCTGTGAGCTGCCTGCCCCCTTTTGTGGCACTGTCATGGACTTCAGATGCAGTTTGGGGTGAGAATTATAATTTGCCTTTGAGACCTGTGGTGGGTGGGTTCATTGTACTGCCAATCAGCACCCCCCTTAACCTATGACCCATCTCCCATTGGTGATTGACAGCTTGTGGGAACTCCCCACTCTGCCGAAATGTGCTATTGATGATTTTTGTGTGAATGTGACCAAGAAGGTGTTTGTGACACCAGACAGGGATAAAGAGTTTGTCGTCTGGACATGAAACTTTTTAAATTCCTGCCAGGGTGTTCAGTACCTTTACCTCTTTGATCTTTATTAACATGCATACACACTCTTTTGGGCTGTGGAAACCAGTGTGTAGGGAACGTGCAATCTCTACCCATGGAGACTTGAACTCTGGTCCTACAGATGGGAGGTAACAATGCCGCCCCTCCCTTCCTCCCTTATCCGGCGTAACAGAAAGCGGGCGCGACACCCGTCCGCGGTCACGAATAGCGACAGGTACCTTTCAGAGTGCGCGCTGTTTCACATCATGTTCCGTCCGCTGGCTTCAGTAATCATTTGTGCTTTTGCAGCTGCACTTTATTCCCGGCCGCAGTGACTCCACACCCCTGGTGAGTCGATTCCGTAATTACAACCCGTGAACATCTGAGATGGGAAGAGAGAGGGAGGGAGCGGGAGAGGAGCCTTTCACGGATCCTCTGGCACCGCCTGAGCCTGTTTAACAGTCTGCGCGTGCAGCGCGCGAGTGTCCCCGTGCCGCTACCTTCCCGACAGCTTTTGCCATTAATATTCTGCGCGCATCAAAGGGCCACGTTGCCGTCAGACACGTGACCGCGCTCGCAGACGTGCCGCCGCGAGCCTAGGGTCTGCCGGGAGACCCCGCTGGCTGTCCTGAGTCTAACCCCCCACCCAGGCTATATCATCAGCACCAGGCTGCGGATCCACTCTCATTTCGGTGGACAGTTTACAGTCCATTTTGGATGCATTTAGATTTCCAAATCGATTTGGGGAACTTGAAATTTTAAGTTGAAATACCTTTTGTCAAATTTGTGGGCAGTATAGCCCATGCCCGTTCTACAATCAAAGCAAAATAGCACTCTGAAATTTCAAATATGTATTTTGACTGTCCAATTTATAATCTGGTTTCTGCTAAAACGGCAAACAGTACATTAGTTTCTGCTAAATGCTTCAAATGTAAACACAGAATTTCAACTGGTTTTACTGCCATCTAGTGGCATAATTTATACAATGAACTAGGTGAAATAAGTGGCGTTATTGAAATACACGTTTAACTAATCGAACACAACAGCTAAAACTTTTGCCCATTATACCCACTCTAATGATGAAGTATTCATTTCGGTCTGTGGCTGATGACTCATTTTTGGCTGAAAAAGGTAATCTATGTTTTTACAAGTATGTTTTATCTTGGTAGTGAGCAATTCTTGCGCCGTTTATATCCCCGTGTGGACTGGGAGGAGATTCACCTTTCGGCCCATCTGCAGTTCAATCAGTAAATGACAACCCTGCAATAAACTGGTCTACAGAACTTGTGTGGTTTCTCTTCACCCTGGAAACAAAAACTGCAGACATAATACATAACTCTACATTAGACACCCAGATACTGAGCTAGCGTAAGAAAAAGGATCTTTAAAACCAACAGCCACTGCAGCAAAACTAAATAAAGTCTTGTTTAATATCTTAAAGATTGTACACTTAGAACTAGAATTGTCATTCATGCATCACCAAAAACAGTTACATTTTCATTATTATGAGAATCAATAACATCCGTTTTAGATTTACATCAAGCAAAAATACAAAAAAAAAAAGGTTGATGCACCCTGATTACTGTTTGTAAACCGATAATTTATACATTAAAACACTGGATTTGGTTCCCTCTTGCTGAGCAAAAAAACTCTTATGAGTTGCATCGACAGTTTTGTTATTCCTGGCGCGTCTGGCACAAGTCGATTACTTCAGGTTAGCGCGAAAGACAGGCTACACACCCTGATGTATATATATATTTATGAATATATACTATATGTTTCTGCATTCTGCATATTCAGACAATTACCTGAAAATGTGTGTGTTCTACACAATCACTGTGTCCATCCATTGACCGATTACAGTAAAAAAGAAAATAAGGAGACGAAAACTAGAAGATGAGGTACCTCACATCTGAAATAAAACAGAGATCTTCACTGGCTACTCCGTTCCAGGCTTTGATACCAGTGGCTCATGAAGCCTTTGTGCTAAAATTATTTCCCTGGCAGGCAGCCGCTAGGTAACCACACGTCTCCCGCACCGTGATTTCGGGCAGCAGGGCGGCTCCGATAAGGCGGGCGAGGGCGCCAACCCTCCAAAATGAACACGCTGCATATCGGCTAATGCGCAAAAGCTGCCAGACGGGCAACTTGCACCAAGCCCTGGCCTGCCCACGGTCTTCTGAGTGAGATGCATCTCCCATCACTTTCCACAGGCCAACTGTGAAGCTTGTACGACAGAAAAGGGAGGTATTTTAAACCACATGTTCACGGTTTACTCGACAGACGCACCTCCAGGACTGACCCCAACCCTGACCCTTCATGGCTGCATATTTAGAAGGAACGGCTGAGGCGGTGACTGAGCAGACGGGACGACACAAATGCCAACAGCTCCTTGATGAAGATCACAGTGTTCATCGTCTTCCTCAGAGTGGCTCAGCCGCAGCCCCTTTGCTCAAGTTTTGTCCCGAGTCGCACCGCAACGCTCCCCAAATTGCGCTGGCTCAGTCCCTTGAAGCGGCTTCGCTAAGATCTCCATGGAAATGACATGAAAACAAAGCCAGAGCCACCGTTGTCTATAAAAGCTGAGACGGCAATGTTGTTTATAGACGATGTCAGTCCCTTTTTTAATCGCTTTTATGTTTTAGGGCCTTAGAGTACCACAGTTCTGAAAGTATTGGAAGGCACAAATCCTGCAAGAGATTATTGTGAATTAGCTGCAGTACCTAAGGAGTCACTGGAGGGAGGAAGAAGAAAAAAAAATAACGTCAAAGAAATGTCTGCTGAAAATTTGTGAGTAGTGCCCCCTTGTGGTCGTGTCTTGAAGGTGGCACCTTCTCTCCACCAGTCAAACTTCCTGTCCAGTGGCCGGCACCATTTTGTCCCTTCTGTGTGGCTGCCGTTACAGCTTCTCCCTATCCAGGAGCTCCTCCAGCTCGTGCTGGATGTCCTCGGGGAGCTCAATGAGCGGAATCGGCATCTCTAGGGGCGGCAGGTGAGGAATGGGGATGTCCTTGCTCTTGCGTTCTTGCCCCGCCTGGGGTAGGATCCACACGTCGGAACCCTCCACCAGATGATCTTCCGCATATGGCGCGCTCTTCAGCCGGGCGTTCTCCGCATGCAGCCGCTGGTTCTCGTTGGTGAGCCTCTGGTTCTCATGGCTCAGCCTCTCGTTCTTGGCCAGCAGGTTGTCTACCAGCCGACGGAGCTCCGCGTTGGCGGTCTCCTGCTCCTCTAGACGGGTTTTGTCGTCTTTCAGGGCCTTGCTGCCAGCACAGGGCTCCTGTGGTGGGCCTTTGTTTTTCAGGAGGTACAGCCAAGTGTCGTACTCCCGATCCAGACCCCCTGCACCCGGAGGCGGCTGCAGGTGGCCAGACGGCGCCTGCTCGGGGCCAGGGCTGCTCAGGAGGACCTGAGGTTTCGATTCCCGCCGAGCCCGTTTCCACTTTTCCTCGATCAGCCGCTGCTGCTTGAGGTGGCTGTCCCTTTGGAGCTCCAGGGACAGCTGAGCCTACACACACACACACACACACACACACACACACACACACACACACGTGTTTTTTTTTTTTTTAACTATGACTGAACGAGTTGTGATTTAGCTTCAACCAACCAGTGGAGTACTCCAACTGTGACTCTGTGCACAAATGGTGGGTTGAAGCTAAATCACAGCCTGGATATGTACTATCTGGACCTGAAAGTTCCACCTCTGGTTGTGAGTATTTGTATGTTAAAGCTAGCAATTAACACAAGACAATACAGTATGAAAAAAGGGATGTGTAAATTTAACCAGTATAAAGACGCTTCAAAGCCAAATATAACCAAAGGGGAGCAGCACGACACAACCAGAGCTGTCAGCCCAAATCCACATCGATCCTCTGGGTTCCATTCCCGTGAAGGCTGCCAAAGCTGGTAACCCTAAGTTATGTCCTTAGTGTGCAAGATCAGCTCCACATCAAAAAGGCAGTGGCTGTCCTGATCCTTCACCAGATAGATACATTAGAAAACTCAAATGAAAACTACAATATTATACTGTATCCTTTGACCCAGGAGCATATAAATAAAATCTGAGGTCTAGCAGGTGTCACAGACAGCTAACATGCAGGTTACCTGCTCACACTTGGTCAGCTTCATGGCTTCTTCCAGAAGGTCTACAAGGAGAAATATACAAATATTTGTATTTAATCTTTTTCTCGACAGTACCTAAGGATACTATTTTCCAAAACCACGAAATACACAAAACAGGCTAAAATGTTGCAAGGAATACAACAGAAAAAAACAGAAATAGCAAGTAACAGACCTGTAGCTTTCCTGTGACATAAAATGGCTTCTTCATATTTGCCTGCCAGCAACAGTCGGTCCGCTTTCCTGCTCTGCTGATGGGCCTGTGGAAACATGGGATAAACCACGACGAATTGAAAACACAGAGGTCCTATGTCCCCAACCAGGACCAGAGACATCCAGTTACACAGCAGTAAGGATCCAGTTACATACCAGTTAGGTGACAATCACTGGATGGACACTTTAACCAGGAACACCAAGTGTCGACAAAGGGGTATTGAAAGAAAAACTGACCTCAGTGTTTTTAAATGTGTCCTTTAAAAGGGCAGAGAGCTGACCTGATGTTTACTACCAGACACAAAGATCCCCAGTTATAGCTTAACTAAGTTAGCAAACTTCCCACAAGCCCAGTAAAGCAAAGTCCACACCTGTTAATGGACTACAAGCTGCACATGAACCATTGCTCCTTTATTGAACCAAGTTATATGGCTAATTTAGCCTGGGGCTAAACAAGACACAAAGCAGACACGTGTATCTACCGCCACAGCCACAACAATTACAAATCAGTGGAAATAAAACAAAACCCAATATTCCCCAACACTTTAAAGACAACTTCAAGGATTGTAGTCAGCTAGTTGACAGTTTATCCACAAACTGGGACATGGGTCCAACTACATTTACCAGTTACAATCCGAGAGCTACATTAAACGGATTTACCAGCATTATAAACTCGGTATTTTATAACGCGAACAGATAGTTAACAACACATACACACGTTATAAAGATTAAAAATAACAGTCTACAGCCTTGCTAAGATAACCTGACCCACCACGGTGGATCTTAGACTGACGCCCGAATAACGCACAATGATAGTATCACCGACTGGGGTGGCGGAGGGAAGCCCAATTTTCCCACTGCCCCCGGCGAGCAGGCAGGACGTAAAAGCAGCAGGCTGATCGCTTAGCTACACCGGGGGTAAACAGGCAGCAAGACTCGCTAACTGGCTAGCAGGCTAACAAGCAGTAAACAGAAACTTACCAGGTTAAGAGGACTCTCCAGCACCTCCATCGGGATAATCTTCACGCATATATGCTACATGAGAAATGAAACTGTTCCGCGCCAACGCTCATCGGTACCCGCTCTGGATTCCGGGACCAGCCGTTCTGGTTCTGCCGGACAGCCGTTTCGTGGTACTGGTAAGAAAAAAAAAACAAGTTCCCCCAAGCAGTACACAGCTAACCAACGCAATCGTGACGTCGTCACGTCTCCTTGTTACGAAACCTCGTTTAACAGCGCGGTTTCTCGCGATATCGTACTGTCGCCGAGCCCTGACTCACGTCATCTACTGGAAATAACGTGTAGTGCAAGTAGCCGTCGCACGCGCTGTACTTCCTTATATTATATTATTGTTTCATTTTTTTCAGAGCATAATATAACGATACATTTTAACAATAACCGAAGCCTTATATTTACAACAGTGCTTTTTCACAATTTCGTGCTCAATGTTACAGATGTTATAGAACTGATCATCGCTCATCCTCTCGCGTCAGTATTTAGACATGACACGAGAGGGAGCTCGTGGTACATCAATGGCTCCTTTTCCTTTTATGCAGGTCTGATGGGACGACAAAGCTAGAAAGTTATTATTTGAAATGATTACAATACAAAATACTAGTTGTTGCACAATAGCGGGGTAGTGATGTCCAGAATTAAACGGGTAGACGTATTTAATGACATATAATGTCTTATAGTCAATAGATTAACCAATCTGAAGTTTCTTCTTCATGCCACTAGGTGGCGATTTTCGCCTTCCAATTACATCATATCTATGAGAGCCGTGCCCTCGGCGTTTTAAGTTAAGCAAACATTCAATTTTGTTTCGTCTTGCCTCATGCGGTACTTAACTCTTATCATACGTTGAAAAATACTAGTCAAACTTACTAACTGTTTAATGTTTCCTCACAACTCATACTGCAACCACTAAAAATAAATGTAAATTACAGTTATGGTTTCTAAAAGCTAATTTGATAGATTTTGTAGATTTGAATACATCAATAAATTTAAATTATTCAAAGTAGGTGTTCCGTGTTATCGCTTTCCTTTAAAATGTCTAGTACAGGTGAACTGGTGAAGTTGAACATACAATATTTATATCCAGCTTTCAATTACTGTTCCACTTAGAGTCATGCGGAGACCCAGACCGCATTCGAGGGAGCATAGGGCACTAGGCTGGGATTCACCTTGGACAGGATGCAGGTCTGTCACAGGGCACTTTAGCTGCGCTCTATGTCTTTGTTCTGTGGAAACCACACCACGCAGAGAGGACCTGTAATCTTCCCCCACACAGAGCAGAGGCAGGATTTGAAGCAACAACCCAGGAGAAGGGAGATGCTGCCATTCTGTACACTGAGCCACCATGCAGTATTTCCCCAAACCCACATTAAGCATTTACATTTACTGAACTCAGCACTTTCAGTTATGACTTTATTGCAAACATCATACAACGAGCTAAATCTATCCAGTCAATGACATCGCCTCGGATACTGCCCTCGGCAACAAAAGGGATATCTTTGAATAAAGCTGAGCTTGTTTCTCCTGCCTGGTGCCCTCAATGGGAATATGGACCAGAAGCATTTATTGTATTTTCATATGTTCTGTGCTGAAATGAGCCTTTGCATTCACCCATATAATAAAACCAAATGCTATCTCACTGGAACTCAGTGGGTGTCCTTAGAAACAACAAGACAAATGTGAATTGTGTCAAAACTCATTGAAAAAGATGCTTGTAGTTCATTTGCACTGGGTCTTTCGAATAGTATGGCCCTTTGTGCTTGTCTTAGAAGTTCAGCACTGCTTCATATGAACAGAGGGACCTCTCTGTAAGCTTGCTTAGCACCGAAGAAATAAACCTCACTGACAGCGTTTCAGAACAGTCTGCTCCGATCTCACTCGTATGCTAAAGTGCTATCAAGTGCTATCAAGTTGGGGCATTACACTGCTTTGGACAAGAGTGTCAGCTAAATGAAATAAATGTAGATGCTACATTCTAAATAAATGAAGTAGCAAAAAGACTCCAGGTTAAGTACCAGGAGGTAAATTCTGTTTCTTATGTGTGCATATTAGCTTCTGTAGATTGATTCTGTAGAAGCGGTTAAAGGAACAAACATTCTGATGAAAGTGGCAAAAAACATGACAATAATTTAGCGTCAACTCCTGGATGAGCGCTCTGGCGCAAAATACGGCTTCCTGCTCTTTTTCTCCCATTCGGCGCCGTCCAGCGTGGTTTTGTTTCGCATCCTGAAAAAACCATGGGGGAGGAACACTGACTACAAGGATTCCGTATCCTGACGCTGTCGCGGTGCCTCCTGTAATGTCAGAGGTCCCTTTATTCCCAGCCGCCATGATTTGGGTCCCCTTCGGACGGCATGTAAAGACAGTCCGAGTGAGGGAGGGGAAAAAAAAAATAAAAGGTGGAATTTTTGAGTAGGAGGGAGGTTTTGATACGTCTTTTACCTGGGTGAAGGCTGCTTGAAAAGTAGTGATGAGCCAGCTACTCTCTTGGGGCAACTCCTCAGGAGGCCAGGAATCAACAGCCCACACCGCGGTGGGGAATGACGACTCCTCTTTAGTGCGCCTCTTTGTCCTCTTCCTTGCCCCCTTTTGCCGATTGCGCTTAGCCTGTGCATTTTCCACCGGCTTGGGGCTGGGGCAGGTCTCTGAGTGCCTTTTTCGCCGCCTGTATGGGGGTGCCCACATAAACACCCACTCAGGAGCTGCCGAAAAAGGAAGAGGGAATTCTGGTGTGTCTTTGAAGCGACACTGACGCACAAAAGGAACCCCTCGGTGAGCTAATGTGCTTGACAAATATTTCTTTCTTTAAACTACACATGTAAGGCTATCAGACTGCTCTCTGTCCATCTAGGGCTGTCAGGTGTCCCGCCCCCTCATGGCCATTCCTGCTGCTGGGGGGGGGCTCGCCGTCACCTCCTCGACGTCTCCTCTTTGAGCTGCGCTCATGCTTTTCCTGTTTGCTCATCACAGCGCTGTGTCATTAACCTCCATCGCCTCTTTTGTTCATACGGTCATGAAAAGCTCCCCCCCCCCCCAGTTTTACTCGATGTTCCTTTTTTACTTTTTTGCGGTGTCGTGGTCAAACACTGAAGTACTTCCTCTGGCCAAAAGTGAGAAGGACTGTGATATATTTAATCTCTCTCTTTATATGGAAACGGTTGCATGTGGTTCTAAAAAATCGAGAATAACAGCAAACAAAAACGGCGCGGTACCACGGCCCAGATGGTCATCGACTTCGGCTCTTGCCACCTGTTGTTGGCGCCAGTATTCAGGGCCCATAATTTCAGCACTGGCCCCCCAGCAGACAGTTATTAATGACCACTGTGAACTTTATTTTACCAGCGGGGCAGAGGTAACAAAGCGCTACATAACAATTTTTAAAAAGCCAGCATCCCCAAGACCCAGTGTCGAGACTTTTCTTTTCTGCTGGAACATTCTTTCGCTTGGGGTAAGACAAACGCTGGAAGCAGTGGGAGGGGGCTGTGTCCAGGGCCGCCTCACCACGTCGTCTCGGCATCGCCGGGGGGGGCAGGGAGCACGGTCCACTAAATCACAACCGTGATTTCTCTACTTTGTACGTCTGACAACAGCCAGGGTATTGAGTAATGATATCCTTACCAATGTTCCCATCACAGCAGAGTCCCTTTCACATCAGACACGTCGAGTTTTAATAACATAATAGGAGACGGGCAATTATTTGTCCACACTGATGAAATAATGATCAGTGTTAAGTTTGTTAAGTGATGCTTGCGCTGATTTGTGGAGAAGATTTGACAGAGGATGTGTGCAATCAGGTCAGCTGTGGTTTTCCTGAAGATTGACCGACATGATCAATTAACATGCAAATTACCTCGGGAAGGAGCTGTTTTAGAAACACACACTGACATCTCCCCTCGCCTGTGGTAGTTTTCTCTGCTCCTGCCAAGGCGATGATACATCCAGACCACCTAAAACCCGACACACTCCTGTCATAGCCTGGGATGCCCTACGGTTTGAGGCTGCATCTGACTCACCTGGAGTGAATGTACCCTCACTGCCTCGCTGCCTCGCTGCCTCTGGCGCTTCCTCGCACCTGATCGCGTCGGCAGCCGACTCTGTTTGTTGTGAAGGAAACCATTAAGTGGCTCGCAATTCAGAGAAAGTGACTTTCGCAGGTTTCACTCCGTTTGTCATCGTTTGTCCCTGTTTGATACATCAAAGCGCAGGTTCTGCCACTTTCATTTAAGATGAGGGATTCCAGAATTAAAGCAAAACTTCAAACCAGATTAAAATGGAATTTAAAGCCAGTCAAACTGTTTCATTGGATTCTCAAATTCCACCTTTTTATTAGTCAATAAAATAAGCCGTATGTATTAAACATCATTCAAATGAAGTTAATGTCTTTATAAATGACCGTTCTTTATTGCAGTTGTAATAGAAACATATCATATAAAGCTAGAGGTATTATTGCTCTCATTCCTCTCCTGCCTGGCATAATAATAACAGAAGGAAGAATTATAAAGCTCTGCTTAGAATCTGGAATCTAGAATCTCCATCTGTCTTATTTGTATCAGTTAGCTACCAAAGTGAACGTGCTTCTGTTTTATTTAATCTGTCATCCATTCTTTTTTTTTTGTCTCTTTCTTTTTCTGTCTAGCATGCAGCCATCTTCCTGCAGAGGATGCATGATAGAGAGCTTTCATACCGAAAGGGCCTTGTTGGTAAGCCGCTTGAGGGAGGGATTTTTGAACGCAGTGCCTGAAAGTCAGTTGGGGGAAAAAAAATGCAAAGTGAACGTAACCATGCGGCAGAATCACCAGGTCAAAGCGTAAGAAGATGTTGTTTTTACACACATGGTAGGTAAACGAAGAAACTTTTAAAATACCAGCATACAGACGGTCCCCCGGGTTACTATGGTCCGTATCACGATATATCGCCTTTACGATGGGTAAATGTTTTTCACTTTCAGTACGTTATTCAATAAATTAAATGAGATATTCAACACTTTATAATAAAACAGGCTTTGTGTTTATGATTTTGCTTAACTGTAGGCTAATGTAAGTGTTCTAAGCAGGGTTACGGTAGGCTGGGCTAGGCTCTGATGTTTGTCAGGCTAGTTGTACTATACTAAAATATACATAAAATGCATTTTTGCCTTACAATATTTTCGCCTTACGGATTATCAGAACATAACGCCATCGTAACCTGAGGAGAGGTTGCGTACCGTTTTTTTCTTGATGCATATATCAATCGAATTAATGTTTGATATCATCCTTTTGTACTGATTACAAAAGCCACATTTACAGGGGGCTAATATCAGATCCCCCTCAATGGGCATAAACGCTTTGAAGAAAGCAAGAAACAGTACAATGGTAAATTTAACAGTATAAGTCTTTCTAGCAGTTATGGTCTTTTTTTAAAAAAAGACCATTCAGCAGTTATATTTGAGTTTTTCACCCAACAAGGCAGGCTGAAGGAAGCCAGTGTCTCAAGCCAGAGGAAGGACAGTTTGACCTCCCAGACACTCTCGCTTGAAAGACCTCACACCTTTGTCTTCCTCTATGAAACGGTGCATTGTCAGGGCAAGTTCTTCTTTTGATGTGTCACACTACAAAGGCGATTGTGATACAGTAGTTTTCTTGTCCTACTTTACGCCTGGATGTGCGTGACGTGTGACGTCGTCCGGCGTTTCAAGTCCTTCTGTGTCACAGGTGGAGCAACGGACTGCGCGGCTAATCCTGAACGCAAGCGGGAAGAGCAGGAAAACGATGACGATGACTTAGACGGCTTAAATACCACCCTATTAATTATCTCTCTCTAATCATGTTTTATGTATCAGAACACAACCCTGTAAAGCACTTCAGGACAACTCTTTTGTGAAAGGCGCTATATAAAAAAAGAAATTAATTGTATTGTAGGAAGTCCCGTTGATCCATATTAAAGAGGACAGCTACGGCTTTAAGATCACATGTGTGAGAGTGTGGCCATGCCAACTTCCTCTACCTCGTCCTGTCAGATCTAAATATTGAACATTTTGCTCTGGATCTCAAAAAAGTAGCACGTGTCGTTTGTAGCTTGGCAAATGACTTAAACAGCTCACATCTGAAGTCAAAGAAATTATGTGAATGAGAATTACGGAGCGTATTCTTACCACTACCTTAACCACGTGCGAGATGTTTTCGGGTGATAGAACATCCTCCATGGGGTGGATGTGTTCGCCTGTTGAACTGCAAAATCACAGTCGGAACAGAAGGGTTACAGAGGGCTGGCCGCCAGAGCTGATCCAGGATCAGTTTACAATGGCCCATGCCTAATTGCAGCTTGTAAAAGTGGTTGAGGAGTCAAGCCCCCCCCCCCAGCAGTTTTGGCAGATGCACGGAGCCCCTTCCCTGCATGTCATTCCCTCCCCCTCTGCCCAAGTCGATAACACTGCTGTTGCTGTGCTTCCTGCCCTGTTACTCATTCGGCAGTCAAAACATCTTGTTTTTATCTAAAACACTGGTCTCAAACACCAGTCCTAGGGGGCTGGACCCTGTACATTTTTGGGTTTCATCTCATCTAACACACCTGATTCATTTCCTTGTATTAGTTACCACGCAGCTCTTGAGCTTAATCACTTGTGATGGAACAGGGAAAGAACTAAGCTACACAGGGCTCCGGCCCCCCAGGACTGGAGTTCGAGACCCCTGATCTAAGGGCAGGGCACCCTGGTAACGGAATACATGGGGAAATTGGGGCTTCATCTACCCTATCTTGCTCCCCATGAGACACACATGCATGCAGTGTCCCTAGAGCTGGGGGGTAAGGGTCTCGCTGAGGGGCCCAGAGGTGGCATCACTCAGCCAGCCCTGGGATCCGAACCGGCCACCTTCTGATCATGGACAGAGATTCCCAACCCATTGAGTCACACAGGAGTCCCTACCAAAGGTTAATAAAGGTCACATCCCATACAGTCATCTGAAGAAATGAACGCACGACCTCACTGGGGTTATTCCTGAACATTGCTCTAAATGAATTTAGAATGTTCTTGAATAAATTCCACTGCTTATCTGACGTAATGAAGAGAAAAGGTATATTTATCTGAATTAGTGTATAACAGGATGTAAAATAATGCAGTGCAATGGTGACTCAACTAATGTGCGTATGGATGTCATCTGCTTCTAGTATCCAACAAAAAGTACACATCTCAAAGTTCGATTGGTCCAAAGTGAACGCATGCGTGTGAGCTCTCACGCACGTCAGTGTACGTAAATGTGCACGGTGTATCCCAAGTAGCACATTTATTACCTTTCATTAGCAGCTTGGCGAATAGTGCATTCTTCATTTGCTTGTGAAAATTTTAACGTTAATTGTCTCCACTAGTGTGGAAATAAGGATCATCAGTAGTTAGTGTATTAATAATACCTGCTATTCAGCACACCATGAGATGGGTTTGATAAAACAGTCATTGTCACTAATGTGATACTAAAAACACGTGACTAATTAGCTTGTCTGGGTCTTGTGAAAATGTTTCTTTTCCTCCCTGTCCTGAAGATATTTAGGCCCATTAAAGCTATAGGAAGTAACAGGGTGTAAGAGAACTCATCTCTGGACCCAGTGTCCTTAATATTTTCCCTCTACCAATTGCATTTTCCATAACTTCGTACAGTGTAGATTTTTTTTTCAACAAATCTGGTTACTCACAAGTAACAAGTTAAACTGTATTGGTAACACAGTGATGCTTTAGAATTTCAGCATTGAAATAGGGATTCATAGCCATTAGCAAAAATATTTTAAAATGTGCGTCGGGAAGCAGACGACGTCTGGAAACACGTCACAAATTCGGTTTTATTATGATGATTATTATTGCGGTCTAATCGCTTTTTTAATGTGCATGTCGCCAAAAAGGGCAGAATGACAAGAGGAAGTCTGCTCGGAGTGCACTGAACTTCAAAGAAAGGAAACTCATCCCTCTACTGGAAAGCTCACAGCACACAGCGAGCATCATCTCAAAAAAAATCCCATCTGTGAAAAGCTCTCAGACTGAACGCCAAACAGCAGCCACTCATACCGGGAACTGGGTCGAGAGAGGGGATTTTCCTCGCTCACCCACAGCCCTTTTCACTGCTCTGTTGGTCCAGCTACAAGACGTTCTGAGCTCATCCTGTGGCTGTTCTGCATCCTTCAGGGGAGGCAAAAACCTGCACTGACCCCCCCCCCCCCCCAAACCGTGCACACTCTCCACTTCCCCCCAGACATTTAGCCCTACGGAAGTCTGACAGCTAAGATTAACCCCACGCTCAGTCTCTGCGTCGCGGCACAAGTTAATGTAAACTGCCTGCGCCAGACGTGACCACGACACGACCAGCCTGTAGCTGTACAACATCTGTTGACCGTTGATCTCCGACCGGGCCACGCTAACTTTACAGTATGATCCCAGCAATCCTCCCAAGAAACATTAGTTAAGAATAAAAGCGAGTTCACTTTTAATAATGCCCCCGGATTATCGTATCCGCAGCACAGGCACACACAAATATCTTGTATGATTTCATTATATCCCTGGTAATGATGCTTGTGAGCTCGCGTTTCTTCGGAATAAAATTGATTGGAAACAATATCTGCCCTAAAGTCTGGCTAATGGTGTTACAGATGGGTGGGAGTAAATGAGGGGGGGATTTCAGCCACCAAAGTCTTTTATTTAGTTTCAGTCGAGTGGGAGGAAAAGACATTACGAGGTCCAATTAAAAAAAGAAAGTCACTAATGTTTTTACATCAGAGTAGGAGTAAATTAGACGGAGTGCAGCACAGGCCGCTAATATCACTTTAATTGAATGCCATTCACTTGCTCTTGCACTGGCTAACATCTGGAGCATCTGGACAGTGAGCAGTAACGGCAGAAGATATAGGTCAGGGCTGTGAAAGGCGTCAGAGTTAAGTGAATATCAACACACTGCAGCACACAACAATGAAATATTACCTCTGTGTTTAACCCATACGTGACATAGTGACAGGGGGCAGCTAATTCAGCACCTAGGGAGCAGTGCTTGGTGGTACCTAGCTGGTCAGGGATTTGAACTAGCAACCTTTGCAATCACAAGTACACTTCCATAACCATTAGGCCACCACTACCCCAAGATAGGTGCCTCAAACCCACAACCTGAGGGTCTCAGCCTCTGAACCACATGCTTAACCCATATAGCTATGAGGCAGTCAGAAGGCAGTCAGAGGGTGAAAGGTTCTGTTTGTGTCTTTTTAGACGTCTTGCCAGGGGAATATTTTGTAGTACGAGGAAATGAGGGACTTGAATTCAATACCAAAGGTGGAAAGTTCAGGTCCAGAAAGAACAGATTCTGATCAAGATTTTGTTTCAACCAGATGAGTACTCTCTGACTGTGACCCTTTGTACTCAACTGACCTGCTCTTCTTGCCCCACCAGTGGACACAAACCTCACAATAAACTTAATTTTTTAAATCCAGAAATGTTTCCTTACATTTCAATTATTGAGTAGATGCTCTTGTCCAATTCTTAGGATATCAAAGCGTCCTGTGAGATAAATATTCACCCATTCTCTGCTTATGTGCTACAGAACTGAGGGGAGCCTTTCTGAGGAAGCAAAGGGCACAAGGCAGGGTGAAAAGTTTGGTGGGGGGATGGGGTTCCAGTCCTTCACTTAACACAGACACACATTTATACTCACACACTACAGAACAGTTAGGGATGCCAGTTCACCTAATCGCATATGTTTCGACTCAAACAGGAAGCTGGAATACCCGGCAGAACCCAGAGGAACCCAGACGAGAATGTGCAAATAAAGTTAACATTTTTATGCAATAATAAATGATTAGAATTCTCACATATGATCACATCCACGCCGTGCAAAGGATCAACGGCGGTTTAACCTCCAGCAGCAAACCTGCACAATAGCCAACTGATGCTGGTTTTCGTTCGTCAGGGAAGATGCTGTAGGTGTTGAGGTCGAGTGTTTTACAGGCACTGATGGGGTGTCTCGCCACTGCAGGTCCATTAGCCAATCACGGCGTCACGAAAGGATATGCAAATGAGCTCACATCTGCACCCCGACAGTTCGAAAACAAAGGTTGCGTCGTTCGTTGCCTTTTCAGTTGTGAGAGTGGATAGATGGTTTTCTTGGTAGTTAGTTTTAATTGGTGAGTAGTGGAACACTGAGAGTCTGAAATATCATTACCGACCTCAGCTCAGGGGCTCCTGTTATTTAATTACATGTTAATACTTTATCTGGAACCTTCTGGATCTCCAGCCTTCTGCACAGGTGTCCTCATATAAAACGTACACAGATTTATACAGCAGAAGCTCATTATCTGCTGTTATTGATGACTCGGGTTTGGGGTAAATAGAAGAAACTGTCCCTCAATCTGTCTTTGAAATACAAGTTGGAATATGCTTTGACGTTTGTAAAGAGTATTAGTGGAGCGCCCCACTCGGGGGCCACCTTTGCCGTGCCGTCGGCCGTGTTTTTCCTGCAGCATCTGAAAGCTTTCAATCTCTGAAACCCTATTCGGGGTTTACCGCGGCGACGTGAAACCTCTCAACTGCTCGCCTGGATGATCTGCTGGCCTAAGACAGTAAATACATTCAGTACAGCTGAAGAAAGGCATTATCTGTGTATTTCAGAGGCAAAGCCGGCCAGGATTATTAATCCGTCCTAATGATCCTAGGTATCAGATGGATGTGCAAATATTTTCATATTTGTTGTTGCCCGTTTAAAGCATCGCCGTCTCTGCCGAAGATGACGACCCTTATTGATGTTGCAATAGCCATGATGACAGTAATCTCATTCCAGCTCAATCCAATTACCGCTGTTAAACATTAATCCACACTGACACTATTTTCCCCTTCAGACGGTTTTGGGCTCTACGAGATGAGTTCGATTTCACCAGCACCGCTTGTCAGATGCGTCCGCACGCGGCGATTCAGAATTTTTCAGCGCTGCGCATTGGACCGTTAGGGTTTAACATAGCTTATGTGGGACCTGAAATCAGGCCAGACACAGACACAAGCTACAAAAACAGACAACAGGAATCCAGTGTGAACATGTTTGATACTAAGAGGTGGGAGAGAATTAAAAACGTGTAAACAAATACAAATCGGGGGGGGGCGATGCCGGTGCTTATAGGTAAATTCCACCCGAAATGTGGAATTTACACAAGAAGTCTAGTTCCTACACACCAGGCGATGGTTAACTCAGAGCTGTAATGTCAGAAATAAAGAAACTTATGGCAAAGCTGACATTATTCTCCTTAATATGAATTCTCAGAAATTCGACAGAAATAGTTAGAACCACATTTTGCATGTTGTCGCCATCAATGTGATTGGAAAAAAAAAATTCTTTATCAATAAAAATGAAACCTTTTAAAAATCGAAATTTGCACAATAAACTTACACAGCTCTGAAAATAATTTGGTGTGCGTCCATGAATTATATAATAATGTGTGTGCGTGTGTGTGTGTGTGTGTATGTGCGAACAGGTTTACCTATCCTTATGGGGACACAATGTCCCCATAACGTGATAAATATCTGTTTTTTTCCCCTTATGGGGACATTTCCTGGTCCCCATAAGGGAAAATTCTATTTTATAAAAAT
>JAABNY020000040.1:10841283-10868601 GCA_015164015.2 Brevimyrus niger | reverse complement strand
CCCGCACAGGGCCGAATGCACCCCCCGCCACCCCCTCCCCAAAGCTGCTCCTCTGTCTGCCATTATGCCTGTGTCAGGGTCCGCGTGCTCCCCCCCCCCACCCCCCTGGTGATTAATCATCATTTAGAAAGTGCCACGGGGGGAGTACAGAAAGAGGGCCAGGCTCTGCAGGTGGCTCTGCCCCCTCCGCGGCCGGGGGAGGGGGGGCCTGCCGCTGGGCCTTTGTGTGACCCCCCCCCAGAGGGGATCCCGATGGATCCCAGGCCCACCTGCCCCGTAGGAGCAGTCCTGACACGAGACGGCTGGTGAGGTCTGCAGCCCCCAGATCATTTAAAAGTACGTTCATATGAACTATGAATTAGTTATCGCCTCGGACGTTGTTTTTTTGCTGTTCATCCATTCCTCCATCCATCTATCTTCCAACCACATCTGCTGGTCAATGAACATTAATTGTACCTGGTCTATGCAGTAAAATCACTGGGTAGAGAGGAGGGTGTGGCACCAGGGCTTGATGGGATAGAGGTGAGCTGGGCGGGGCTACAAAGACCAACCAATCCATGTCTGGAGGGATGCTAAACCACCCTGTCAGTTAAAAAGACCTGCATTTCAGTTTAGTACTGAGATCTTGTTGTATGCTAATTGGTCAGTCTACTATAACCATACATGTGTCACTAATATTAATGTGAAACAGCTGGATGAGTCTTTCAGTCAAGGAAACAACCCAGTAAAAGCACAAGAAGAATTGAACTAATTAGCTGAGCACAGGAACGTTTCGGTTTTTAAGTATTTCGTAAGAGAAGTAGCTCATGATGTCTCTCCTGACGTGGATTAGGTGGTACCCTAGGTAAGTCTGGATTAGGCTGGGGGGCTGAGTTTGGCAGGACTGGGCCGGGCTGCTTATGACTGACTCCATACTCTGCCTTCTTTGCTGTGAGACTGTGGTTCCTCTGTCCGACTTTATAAACATTTCAGCACCACAGTGTCCTGAACTGATCGTAATTTTATGCCTTTTATTCTCAGAGCATCCTGACATCTAGCTACCATGATTCAGCGGAAATCCGCCCATGGATAAGGGACAAAAACAATAGAGAATGGTTCTGCCAGAGCTTAAACATCATGCACATAGTACAGTTATTATATGAATTATAATTTAGGTACAGATATTCACAGGTTTGCTATTGTGCTGTCGAAAAGCTGGCAGATGATTCATCTTTTAAATTGTTTCTGGTGATAGTGACACAACAAATTACCCTTTACAATAATGTGCCATTAAAAAAACAATAAATACCCAGTTTCTTATGCAGTATATATCCATTTTAATATAACCATTGTTGGTGCCTCTAAATTGCCTGTAGCAATTAATCTTTATTTGAAATGAAGGGATGCCTTCTGATGAGTAAATCAGGCAGACTCTTGAGTGTGGCAAGACCAGGATACACGGCAGAAAGAGCCCCATGAACAATGGCAGCTCTCGAACCCAGGGCTCAGCAGATCAGGACCACATCGGCAAATGAAAGTTGAGAACTTGCATGACAAAGTCACATTCTCCACGTGGTGGGGTGATCGCTGTAGCCACGTCGATAGAGCAGGCCATGGGTGTAATCCAGGGTGTGTTTAATGAGTCTCTGGGGGGGGGGCGGGGGCGCTGGAGACGTTCAATTAAAGAGGGCCAGACGGGAGTGGGTCCCACTGTCCCAAACGTGTTTCCATGGTCTTGCTGGGGTGCCAGTTACGAGGACTTCAGCGTACTGCGTAACTGTCTAATGTGCGCTTGTTTTCTTTGAGTATTCAGGCATACATCATTAAACGGCGATAAACATTAGAACTGAGAGGGCACCTTAATGACCTCCTGATTTTCCCTCAATATTTTAAAGCCGTCGGTTCATAAAACCTAATAGCCTTGATACGCGCCATTTGTTTCTGACCATGTCAAAGAAGATTGATTAAGCACTTTTAACGAGTAAACTTTGACTGCGGCCTGGGCACAACAAAGACTTTAACAAGGTCCCACGTTTCCGAACGGCCACCGTTAAATTAAAGAACAATTTACAGCCGTCATTTGTTGCTTTAGCCTGACGCATAGCTGGTCCTGTGAGGCCTCGCTAGACTTTGATACGTAATCATTCTGAACTCTCTTCAGGTGAAGATTAAAGACTATAATGATACCATTTGCTTAATGTTCTTCCGCATAAATTTGTTTTGCAAGAACATGACATGCGTGTTGTTTAATTTCTCTCTATTTAACGGGGCACTCTGATGGAAATGTAATGTATAAATTCTATTAGCTGCATTGATATTTACCGCTAAAGCTCAGAATTAATCATGTTAATATCAGTCAACGCATTCCATGTCTTACTCTTTCTCTGTGGTGTATATATTAAACAGCAAGGCTCATTGTGATGGTGTTCTCTCTGTTCTCCCAGTACAGATACCAGGAGTAACCCCATCAACATGCCGTACTGCAGGGGGAGCCTGTTCCACGGAGGGCCGGTGTGGGTTAGGGTTTTTGGGATGACCTCTCTAAGTCTCCTCGGTCTTGTTCCCTGTGCATTCTGGGTAAGGCTCCAGGCTGTCCGTGGTCCATGAAGAAGATAGATTGATTAATCAATATTTCTAGAATAATTTATTTTGTTGAACATGAATTCAGCACTGTGCAAAAGTCTTAGACTACCAAAGAAAATTATTTTCAAATTTTATTTTTGTTCGTTTGAAACTATGATTTAATGACTAAGTGTATCACTTACCCATTTCAAAACCTCACCTAAAATCACTTCAGTATTTGCAGCAACCGTCCAATACACCCAATATCCTCCTGAGACCCCACCCATTCATTTATGTCCATTGTAGTGGACATTTTGTTTTTGCATCTATCTTTTCACTGATGTAAGGAAACATATTTATTGCTGTTGTACACCTAAGAGGACATGCTGTGAAATTCATGCTGTGAGCTCATTTTCATATATTTTAAAGGGGCTACATTAATGCTTACATTAACTCTTTACATAAACTGCTTCATAATGGCTTTATAATGCATTCATAGAACATTCATAAGCAGTATGTATGTATGCCTTAACATCCTAATATACCTTAACAGCTTTAATATGCATTAATAAAGATCATTATAATATATGGTAATAATATATGGTATGACAATATAATTGTATAATCGTATGTTTGGTATTAATATATATTAAAGCTGAAAGCACTAAATGTTCCTTGAATTTAATGCAAAATGCAATGCAATTATTTTAAATTTTTACCTTTTTTTGCACTATTTTCAGCAAATATACACTTTCTATCCAGATAAATGCATCAAACATTTTCCATGACGACCCAAGACTTTTGAACATATATAATGTGTCATATGTCCATCCATCCATCCATCCATCCATCCATCCATTTTCAGATCGTCCGGTGGACAGCTAGAGTGTCTCCATATCATAAATAATTCTCTGTGATGAAGATTTTGTGGATTAAAGTATGAGAAATGTTACATGAAAAGATGTCAGATAGCTGCTCTCTGTAGAGGATCAGTCCAGCACATTGGCTACACTAACATCTAACCATATAACGTTACAGCCCTTGCTGTATTCTTTGCCTTGAGCCTGGGATCTGGAGCATTTTTCCTGCTGAGATACCTACAAGCCACACCTTACGTACAAGTATATATTTTTATTATACAGACCATGAGGCTTTATAACAGACTTCCCCAATTCCTGTTCTGGAGGGCCAGTCTGCCACATAGTTTACAAATTTCTTTCCTCAAATGCACCCCATTCAGCTCATCAGCCAGTTGCCAGGTTTACTAGGTGTGTCTGAGCAGGTAAAAAATGTGTGGCAGACTGACTCTCCAGGACCGAAATCAGGGAACCTGGTTTTATATGTTCTCTATGAAGCCGAAACTTCTTTTACAACTTATCTACAACCATCTGCTAACCTACAACGATACGCTTATCTACAACCATCTGCTAATCTACGACGATAAGCTTATCTACAACCATCTGCTAATCTACAACTAGCAGCCTTTCACAACTTTGTTAGAATACAGAATACAGAAATATGTACAAATGATTCTACTTTGCAACATTAGCATAGAGTTTAAGTATCAAATCTATTCTCAGAGTCATGGTGATTTCAGATTCGTTATTGATGAACGGTTGGATTGACATTTTTGCTAGAATTATGCACAGAGTGAACGTGTTAAGGCACTTCCACTGTCCCCCAGACTAGTTAAACCCAGAACCTCATCTCACCATCCACCCCCCCCCTTCCCCCAGCTGTACCAGTCAAGAGGCATTATTTATGCTAAATGATTATTTATGACATGCTGACCATTACTCAAGTGCACGAAAGAAGAGATGTTCTGTATCTTCGGTGTGTAACAGAACATTAGTGTTAATGGCTTTCTAGGATAATAGAAAAGTCAAATGTCAATGGCGGTGCATGGCACGATCTAATGAGGGGAATGGCGGTAGATCATTTGACACGGCTGCCGTTCATTCCAGTGGCACCGTGTGCAGGTGCCCTGCGCCCAGCAATGGACACGGGGGCATTTGGAGTCAGACTGCGTAACAGAAACAATGACCCCAGCATCACTTCCACCCGAACGCTTCTTCACAAGCTTCTCCACAAGTCGAACGTAAACATCTTAAATATCAAATAATCAAAGTAAGGTGCCCTGTCTCGCTTGGCAGCAGGCCCTCCTGCACCCAGGACTGTCTTGTCTGATTGAAACTAGCGGGCGACCTTTATCCTCATACATCAAGAAGCCTTAGTAGAAGACGGGTTTTTCCAATGATGCAAAATACTAACAACTGTGACTTTTGGACCATGTTGAAAGACAACATCCACCCAGTTGTTTTAGCATAAAGGTCTGCCTTTGTATATTTCCAAAAACAAATTTATTGTAATAATATTGCATTACATGCACAACATTCCATTACAATAAAAAAAAAAAAAAAATCATTCTCTGTTATCACCAGGTAAAATTTCTTTTAATTTTTTTATCTGAAATTTGCATAATTGACTTATCAGTCCATTAGTGACATCAGCATTAGCATTTGCAGCATATATTTCTGATTGAATGACTTGTGCATTATTTTTTCATTAAATATTTGTCTCCCTGTCTTCTTATTTTCTTTAATCCCGTGATACAAAAACTGAGATGAGGTAAATAGTGATGTTGATGGGCGGAGCTGTCAGTGATCCGCAACAAATGCGCGAAATGGACATTGATTTTTGACGTCAGTTTCTATAGTGCAGAAAAAGTTATTAAAATTTGGCGGAATTTCCCTTCATTTGGGGGTGGGGTGTGAAAAGAAATTTGCCTGACAAGGTACTAGAGGAGGGGTGGCATGGCAGTGGTTAGCGATGTTGCCTCAGATCTCTGGGTCCAGGGCTCTTCGTGTGGAGTTTGCATGCTCTCCCCATGTTGATCCTCTAGGTTCTCTGGTTTCTCCCCACAGTCCAGTAACATGCTGAGGCTAATTGGAGTTGCTAAGTTGCCCCCAGGGTTGCATGTGTGAGTGACTGGAGGGGGAGTGTACCCTGCCATGGGTTGGCATCCCATCCTGGGTTGCTCCCTGCCTTGCACCCATAGTCTCCAGACCCCCTACAACCCTGAATAGAACTAGTGATTACAGAATATGGATGGAGATACCGGAGGTGGATAGTTCAGGTCCATAAAGTGAAAATCCAGATCAAGATTCTGTTTCAATTAATTTGAGAGAGTCATGGTTATTCAATCAGAGTTTAGGCAAAGAACATCCCTATTGGTTAATCATGACGTCTACCTTAAGTTACCTCAGCTAGCTGAGAAATCCTGCTTTGAGGAACACCGACCTGTTTGGTTGAAAGAAAATCTTGGTCTGGATTTTTGCTTTCTGGACCTGAATTATCCATCTGTGCAAGATACATTTGAATTGAAATACTTACGGAGCAGCTGGTGTGTGACTGAGAGAGTATCTATTTAGTTATCTGTATCTATGATCGACCCAAAGCCTGACAGAGCACACAGCACCTGTTCCGCCAGCATTCTCAGAGGTATTTTGCCTTTTTCCACTGAGTAAAAGTGACACGCTGATCTACAGCCAACACACTCACCTTTTTTCCATTAGGTGAACTGACTAGCGCCCGTGTCATGTCAATAGCTGTGAGAAATTATGACACTGACGATTCACACAAACGTACGATCAGTCCTGCTCCCCGAACAGAACTGGCCAGCGTTACGAAAATCCCAGGCGTGGGATGTCAGTGCATTTTTCCGTCCTCAGGTGTCAGGCATGGTTCAGCTGCAGAGTCGTGCATGTCGTTCATATGCAGAGACGGGCCTTTTTCCTCAGAGACTGTCAATAACACCGTCATGGTACCTGACGTGCTGTCGGCATGCTCTGTGATCCAGATCCCTCTCTACGACACTGTACGAGCTTCGTCCTTTGCATATGGGCCTGTGCGGTGCCACCCCCCCCCCCTCGCCCCCCCAGGCTGGAGCAGCGGTCTGTGCTATGAGCGCAGCGAGTGAATGACACCCACACCTACGGTGCCCCCTATCAAGGGGTCGTTTTCTATCATCCCTAACCCTCCGACTTTCTATCCACTTGATTACCATGACAATTTCAATGTCAAGACGTACTGCCCCCTGGAGTTCGAGGGGGAGGTGGTCCATTGTCTTTCTCTTTTTATGGCTTGCTGCTTTTCCTCTGAGTCACCCTTCCAGAGGGGGGAAAGAAAAATCCCCATATAACCCTCCTCGGGGCTCCTGGATGTCGATTATCGCTTTGCTGGGAGATTATCAGACGTGGTGGTACCAGCCGTCCCTGGAATATCTCCAGCCCAGTCTGCAGCCTCCAGAGTCCCACTGAACTGCAGGAGGAACGCGGCTCGAGTCCGCTGAGGCAGACCCTCCCCACCGCACCGTGAGTATGCAGCGCATGTGGTCACCAATGGGGCGTCACTCGCAAGACCGCGTGCCGGTCCAGGAGCAACCGGCTCTCCTCCTCCCAGAGGGTCTTAGCCTGGAAGCGTAATGTGTCGTAAATTGAAATATATTGTTGGATTTTTTTCCCCGCGCCATGTGAGGGTGTCTGATTACCGGTTATCGCTTGTGTAATTTTGCTAGACTAAAATATCATCCTCGTGCAATCAAGCAGAGCGTGCAACTCGTTATGATGATATGGACTGGTGATCGGAATCCAGCAGGATTATATTCACACTAATTTCGGCCCCACTGTTACAGGTTCTGTCCTGGCAGGAGACAAAGAAATGCAAAGTGACTGTAAATTTTGCCCTTATACCTTAAAACTCAATTAATAACCAATTACACTAATTATATGAATAATATATATATACATAATATCTAAATAAGTTCAGTTTAAAAATTGCGTGATATTAAGTGCGTGATATTAAGACACAAAGATGTTGCATCATTAATCGTTTTCATTTTGCGTTATTCTTCTAAACTCTCCATTTCATTCTATTGATCGCTACTCCATTGATCAATCACTATGCATCTGTGACTAGCGTTACTTCTCTGAATAACAGGACAAAACTACAAATAACCCTTATGATATCACAGTACACATTTAGGATTTTACCATGCTTCTATTCCTTTTTGGCGGTTTTGCGTTTTGCGTTTCCTAAACACATTCAATTAAAAAAAAAAAACAAAAAAAAAAGCGGCACAAAGCCATTCCAGTTGTATAGAAGCTCCCACTGGGTATTTTGTGACCCGCCCACCACTGGGGCAGGTTGGTGTCCATTCACTGCCCAGTGGCATCATCTGAATTTCGTGGGCGGACGTTGACAGGTCGCTTTATGTGGCGATGCCACAGGCCTGACCGGACTCTTTAAATAATACGCCTTGGCGTTCCTTTCCCATTGCATTTTAAACCCCCCCCCCCACACCCTTTTGTGCACATCAGGATTGTTCAATTGAAAAAAGACCACCTCATTACTTAATGACTTGAAAGGCAGCACCCTCCGATGTATGTGGGAACTGGATTCTGCTTACGTCGGTTACTGGATGTTGGATTACATTCAGGATTCAGCAAACGTAACGTAGGGCTATATGAAGATACCTAGCTTGACGGGTAAAAATGTTAATTTAGAAATCAGTAGGTAATTGTCATGGATAATAATTGTCGCATGACACACCCAACTGGCTGACCGTTCAATAACAGCTGTAACATCATTTACAGGGTATCTGGAAAATGAACCCACCAAATCCACGTCGTACTCGATTCGTTCGATCCCAACCGATTCCCGAGCACTCAAAACAGAAGTGCGCAGAAAACAAACAATGACCGTCGGTTTCGGGAAAAGGTCCCTTGATTAATCGTCATGAGCGGGGACCAGTTGGCCCCGGGTGACACGGGGCGAACGCGGACAAAAAGGGCCGTGAATTCAGCAGCCGGCTGTGTGTGGGCGCGTGTGCAGAGGGGCCAGCCAGTCCCTGCGGGGACGACCCGCCAGCCCCGGCCAACGGGCTCCGGGCGGGACGCGGCCCATCTGCTGAGGGAGTCGCTTTTGCACGGCGTGCAAACATTTTTGGGGCTGTGGGCGTGCAAACAAAAGACAAGAGCATTTCGAATGGCTTCCTTATTTCATTTGCAGGGGAGGATGTTGAAATTTTCAGCAACGTGAAATGTGAAACATTCAGTGATGCGATTCCTCCGCTGCTCCTCGACATTAGCCTCACTGTTCCCGTCTTACCTCACAGCTCTTAGGCCCATAGAGGCAACTTCTCAGAGCGCTACGCGCTATCCTCAACTGTACATGCATTACGTTTATCAACAAATCATGCTACATAAACCAAATACCACTAACCGCAACTGTCATGCGGCGTAACCACAATTTAGATTTAATGTAAAGATCAATGCACGATCTCGTGCTATTAAATGCATATGCAATTAAACGTTAAGCAATACCGATTTTATTTGATAGCTGAACTTAGAGACCCCAAACATGTATCGCGCGTGTCCAAAAGCCCCCCCGATTCAAATTTACTTTGAGATTTCATCCAACGTCTGAATCCGAAGAAGTTCGTCATAACTCATAAAGCAGGGGCAATTTACATTTACAGAGGGGATTTCGTGATAATCTGATTGTGACGCGATGCGGTCAAATTATCTACGACCAGCGTCTCGCGAGATAGGATCACAATTAATACTGCTTGTAAAAGGAGCTGCTTCATTACTTCTGCCTCATTATGGGTGTTCAGGCTCTGGGAAAATGTTTAAAGCCACCCCCCCACTTCGCCACCACCACACCCCCATTATTGCTACCAAGACACGTCCCTGTAATCAACATAGCCACGGCTTCCGTGTCACGCGCCTGTCACATAAACGCCGGCTCTCATATTTATTCAGGCCGTGAGGAGCGACGCCAAGGGCCTGACAGCCACGGGGCCTCTGCTCGCAGGAAACTCGCAGATGCAAATCCGCTGCCTGTCTCCATCGCATTAATGAGCACCACGGTGATTTGCAGGACGTCTCTGCGGCCATTTTGCAGCCAGATCCCATCACTGTGGCTTGTTCTTTAATGTGCTATGCTGTAATTTTTATTATTATTGTTGGCATTGATGTTACTGCATTGGGCCCCTACCTTTGTAGGGGCCAAAAAGCAAAACTTTACTTGGAGGGCCCTATGTAAATACCCATTCTCTCTACAGCTACAACTGGCCCTGCACAAGGCTCCAGAATCAAATAGGTATACAGTACTGTGCAAAAGACTCATACAGCCATTGGAAATGTTTGAAGTTACTTATCTGTTAATTTATGTGTTAAATCTCACCATTGCTCACTTAATTCACTAACACAACTTTATGAAGTCAATAAAACGTTGATTAGCCATAAAGAGGTGTGAAAGTGGTCAAATCAAAAAATATCATGGGCGTATTGACTGCTTACTGCAAACACTGGGGCGGCTTTAGGAAAGTTTCTGAAATGGTCAAGGGCTGACACGCTTTGACAGATGTAATGTCTGTCTGTCTGACTTTTGCACAGTGCTGTGCGTATTGTATTTCTGATTAAATGACAGCAGCCTCCAACGCCTCCCAGTGCACGGTTGCAGGTTATTCAGTGGAAGCAAGAAGTTGGGATCATGGTTTTCCCCGAGGTCATACCCTACCTTCACACCTCTTACACCCTTGGTAACTGATCCTTCCTGTTTTGTTTCACCCAAAGTCATCATTTTCGCTGTAAAGCTGTGATGGAGATTGTGAGCTGTACCTTGCACCATGACACGGGTTGCCCTTTTAAATATCAGGCCTACATCTATCCACAGTTCTGCCTTCGGGGCTTCTAGAGATCAAACGGTACCCATATAAACAAGCAAACAAACAAAAAACAAAGTTCCTGACGTTTAGCCAGGTTACACGCGTCCTTGTGAAAATGTCACAACTGAGGCTTGCGACAGAAATATCTGGTCTCGGGTAAACTGTTAGAGGTTATGCTAAAAATATCTGTGGTCGCATGACACAGGAAGTGATGTCTGGGTTATGAGGTTAGCCATTGTTTATGGAAAAGCCTGTAGGTAACAGCTAAGTGACCAGGACTGACTTTCCTGAAGCATTCTTAATGTCACGTTATTCGTAATTTCTATGTTAAAAGATAGAACTTACAAATGACATAGTATTTAGGCAGCTTCAGGCAACTCATCCTAGATCCTAGTCTTTTGCTAAATGACTGACATCATAGATAGGCACAGGAAGAAGCACAACATTAATTCAGCAGTAAACTGCTAATACAGAGTAACAGAAAACAATATACAGGGAAAAAAATATTTGTAAAGTGGTGATATTATTTCATTTCAAGCAAAAATCCCTCCCTCTCTGTTAAAGGCAAAGATAAAAAGTCTCACTCTCTCAAATACCAGCAGACAAACACTGAAAACTGTAGTTATGTAAACATTTAGATCTATATTTTTTTAATTCCAACTTTTATCATTCATAAAAACAGAAGTATTTGCGATAAATCTTTCAGGGTAATTGATTTTTTTTAACCTGGAGCTTTTAGACAAATGAGTCTTGCCTTTATTTTACAACATCTTTAAAGTTAGCATAATGCATTGATGAAAGAGAAATTTCCATTTAGCCAAGCACAGGGGATAGCATTCATACTGTGAAAGAGCAGTGATTGTGAAAGCGATGGCATGAACAAGTGTCTGTTGTCAGCCTAGAGCAAAGGCTGATGTTGTGTATTAATAGCTGTAGTTTGGAAAATGGAGCCTCATACAGTCTCACAGTGAATGTAGGCGAACATTCTAGGCTCACACACACATGCAAGAATGGCATTAAGCTAATGGACGTGAAATATCAACCCATACACCTTCATGCCAGTACAGCAGTTTTTAATGTTTTGGGTCAAGGAACTTTTTTGCTTTTGTGATGTCCCAGTCTAGGGTCAGGTGCCACAAAAGTTGTTGTAGCAATAACAGTTACAGTTACATTGTTAATTAAATGACATTAGACTTGCACCTTTAAATCGGTTCAACGTTGCAATGTAGTACATTTGTCGTTATTTGTTCTCAGCCTGATATATATGCAACGCTGATATTCAATGTGCAGCGTGTGATGCCGTTTCCGACCCTAGAGTTTACAGAGATCAGATCAACACCACACAACCCTAATTATCCAAGCAATTAGAGAATACACCCCAGCAATAGATGGATTATCCAATCAATTCGTTTTAAATCATATTCAATCAAATGTAGTATAGACGTCATTACATCTTTTTAAAAACTATTTAATCTAATTGGAGACGCATATATATATGTATATATATATACGTTTATAATATAGGACTGTATATTAATATATTACATTATGAAAAAAGATTACAGTTATTACGTTACGGCAACTATTTCCACTGAAAAAGATTTTGAAAAAGACCCCAAAATAGACCACCCACACCCAGGAAAAGCGAATGCGTCGAGACTTAACCTGGATGACTCAGACCTTAATTAACCTAGTAATACCACGACGTTCCTGTTTCTAGTCGCGTAAACGAGTAGCTGAATGTCTCGAGGCACAAAATCCGTTTTGCCTTTTTCACCTGTAACCTTTTTTGTCTTTTGGTCTTAATGTGTAATTTTCCTGGACATAAAATATAAAGCTATTTCCCCCATCTAGCCACTTCAGTGAGAGGAAATAGCATAAAGCCCTCCTCTGTACTTTGTACGTAACTCTGATGGCAACTGTAATATATAAGAAACATCCATGCAGAACTATGCTGGATGCAGGTCCGCAACATCGCGACCGTAACTGGATAGATCACTTGCAGTGGATTGCAGTAGGAATAGGTACTAAATGCAGGAGACTGCCATCTGTCTGTGGCAGGCGGAATACTGCGAGCAAATATTGATAGTAAAAGCATTCCTGATAATACTGCACAATTTCACAATTTCCATGGTATTGTAAAACTGCGGTTAATATCCTAGAAACTATTTAAGACAATTAGGTATTACTGGCACTTTTTGCAAACTCGCTTTTAAAATCCAGACAACAGGCCTATAAAAAGGCCTAACTCTTAATTTCACTTAATGTGCAATCTCGCATCCTAACATTTCTTGTGTGAAACGATTCCCGTTGTAAAGTTTTTGCGAAATATGCTTTCTCCTAAAATGCCTTTTAGAAAGTGAAAGCGTGTCTTTTTGCAAATTCAGCACCAGTACTACAAAGCCGCGCTGTAAACTTAATTAGCTAATTAAACCCATGTCTTTACCAAACATTATATGACTTTGTATTGTATTTCTGCCCTGCAATTTAACCACATTAATCTTCTCTTACTCACAAAAAACATTTTTAAAATAATGTAATAATATATTGGTTACCTCCCAATGATAACACGGTTCAGGTATAATGTAATTAGTTTATTCACAGGCATTTCCTAAATGTCAATGATATACTTCAGGTAGACACATCCATAAAGCCTATGCAGCAGCGTGGCTTGCGCTTAATGAATGGAGACAGCGTTCATTGACTTTCCCTTGATTTATGAAAACGGGGGAAATTCCCTGCCACGTGCATCACCGCTGCCCTTCGCCAAATAAAAAAATGTCAGTATTGCCAGTACCTGGCGTAAAAATGAATGTCCGATCCGATGGCCGTTCGTCTCTCCGAAGCTCATTGTGTGTGTGTGTGTGTGTGTGTGTGTGTGCCTGATTGCGGGATGATTTGAAAAAAAGAGAAAAAGACAGATCTCATTGTCTCGCGCTTCTTTTTGCAGAATGTAAGTCGACTGACGCTGACGCAGGAAAAACGCGGTAATGTAACGGAAAGAAATTATAGGAAAAGGAAAAGTGTAGGTGGGTGTGGCTATAGATCAAAAAAGTAGCCAATTTATGACATTGATTTATGACACTATTGTATTACTCTATTACTACAGCCGTCATTACAATTATTTGTGAAATACCATTATCTTGTTAATGATATTGATAACATTTTAAATGAAAACAAGGCAATGTTAGTTCCCGTAATAACTGTGAGGAATGCCGTCACAGTTCTACTCCGAAAAGCTTCTGACAGTCATTCTCTTGCACTGCCGTGTGCTGTCATATTAAGCACTGTTGGCCAGGATTACTTTTAACTAATGCCGTTAGTCAGAGCAACGTTAAATAGGTTACACTACATACTGGTTGGCTTGCCACGCATGTATTTGTAAATTCTGTTGACGATGTAGTGTGTGCTTTATAATACCCAAATCAGGACACAAAGAAGAAATCTCCTTTCCCCTCCCCCATAAAACATTACAAAGATTTACAGTATTGATGCTACAGCTTATAATCATGTCAATAGGTCATCTGTTGCATCTTTTACCATGTGTGGAAATAATAACCCGCCCCCTCCGGTCCCCCCTCCCCCGAGTCTTATATTAACACTCAGGTTTCTCAACCCACGGGGGAATTTCAACTGCCCAATGCTTGAATGTTTGGCTTTATTTTAGGCATCGCTTCTATCACCTCTCGCAATGGAAATGTTTACCTATATTTAGCGCTATGGTAAGATACTATGTTTGAAAAAAAAAAAACACTGATTACTTATAGATTTCTCCAAATGGTACTTGTTTGCCCTGTACCGTGTTGTCTCTGTACTGTCCACATATGTAAATTAACGTTAAACCCCTCTGTACATCCTCAAAGTATTTTTCTGCGAAAACAAACAGTACACGTGTAAACCACTAGGTAATAGAGGAAGAACGATACATTCAGAACCAGGTCAGACTAACTTCTGAGGGTTGAGATTTTCAGAATTACGTTTTTGCACATTCTTATACCGTTCTCCTCTATCATGTCTCATTAAAATTAGTTTTTTTTTCGTCAACAGAACATGAATGGATGGAACCGATGTCATTGACTGGATGTGTGTCGCGTAATTCTCCTTAAACGCCAGGGGTGTCAAACTCCAGTCCAGGAGGGCCGGAGCCCAGTGTAGCTTAGTTCTTTCCCTGTTCCACCACAAATTATTCAGCTCAAGAGCTGTGTGGTAATTAGCACAAGGAGTTGAATTAGGTGTGTTAAATGAGGGGTAACCCAAAAATGTATAGGGCTCCGGCCCTCCAGGACTGGAGTTTGACACCCGTACGCTAGACATTGTCGTAGGTGAAAATCCCCGGATGGTGGCTGATTCTGAGACGCCAAATCCACCCGCCCGGCACCAACGATCACATCATGCCTAAATTCGCTTAGATTTGGTGTCTTAGCCTTTCCAGTGCTTAGCGAAATAGTCAATGAGCATATTGATCTTGGCTGCGTGCGCTACATGTTTTCAGTCACATGATGCTCTGTTTGGGCGAGCAGGTGCACCATAATAAAGTGGCCATCAAGTGTATATTTTGATAACCGTACTTATTAAGTCAGGAGTTCCAGGACTTACCACTTGATGGCGACCGTGTGAGAACATTCATTATTATTATTATTATTATTATTATTATTAATTATTATTATTATTATTGTTGTTGTTGTTGTTGTTGTTGTTGTTGATGATGTTTTATATTAATAATTGCTACCATTTATGCATTAAAAAAATCTAAACTGTGTTAACATAATTATTGTTAGGTCATACCCAGGATGGATCTGACAGATTATATTTTAGAAAACGAATTTTAACACGGTACATAATTTCCACTTCCTACTGTATAAATAGCACACGTAGCCTAGTTTCCAAAAACACAGTCAAATAAGCCTAACACACTTTCCGCCGCTAACTCAGAAAAGGTGAAAATTCCGTGATTGTCTCTCATTTGATTGTGGCTTTCTAATGGCTGTTTGGTAGCTTTTCTGTGGCCGCGGGACTCGTTAGTTTCCTACACCCATGTTCCGGTATGAGTCCCTTATTTGTACAGCTGGGTGTGCTTTAAATCACCGGATAAAAACCTTTTATGGAGAGATAGATAAACCGGACTTCCTTAAAGTAAGTGATAAATAATTTAGTTTTTAGACGGATATTTATCTGTACATTTGTTTTTGTTTTGGGCAACAAATATGATTGACTCCTGTCTTTTCTTTCACAGCTATTGCAATTATAAAAATTAAAAACTTAAGATCGATGTGTATATGCGTATCTAAATCTTGCTGTCATTCGAGGGTTCTCCATTGAGAAGTATTTTAGCGTGCCGTCATGAAGCTTCAGGCCAATCCCAGCACGTTTTTTTGTCATGCAGTCCTTATATGGTCAGCGACGTCACGGTACGTTCAAAAATTCCCACATAAATACATAGTGCCTCTAGCAAGCGACCAAGATCTGTCATTGACCAAACAGATCAGCCAGAGAGACTTAAAAAGCTGTGTTTACACTACAGCGTGCTAGAGCAGATTAGATGACAGCTAATCTGAGCTGAGCTATTCTCTGTGACAAAAGAAGTAAGGGAGAATAATAATAACACAGAATTAGCTAGTCGGTAAAATAACTTCACACTAACGGCTTATAAAAAGCGCAGTTTTAGGCGAAGCGATGACAGCAAAAACTCTCGAGAAAACCCCTGTAACGCTAAGTGGTTTTGTGCATCCTCTATCCGAGAGCATCTATTCAGTGGACGATATCACCACATCACTGACAGCCTCTGTAATTTTTCCAAATGCTGATTTAAATGGGCCTTACGATCATGTTAGTGGAGCCTCAGGAGGTAAGCTTTGGTTGTAAAACTTGCTACGATTTTTTCGTGCTGTAAAACTTGCATGTCTGTTGCATCCATTCGTTTGGTCGATAGTGCCATTTTTGCGTCATTATATATCGTGTAAACATATACCGCAAACAAATACAACAAATGTTTAATTGCAGAAAACCAATCCGTAGTGCCGGAGTGTCGATATACTTCTCCAAGAACAAAAGAAAAAAAGTGTCATTAATTAATGACAGAAACAGCATGGTTAAATTGCATTCCGGGGTATATTCCCAGGTCTACTACTCAATACAGCCAACTAAAACTCCGGTATATTTACTGTGTAGTGGATAAACACGCGCAACGGCACAACACACTCATGCGCAATAGGACGCAGCTGTGATCTGTCACTAACAAGTACTTTGTTTCATTTCACAGATGGTTTAATCAGTGGGGACATGAGCACAGAGAAACGATCCCTCGATTTGTCTTACACCAGCAGCTTCTCGCAGCCCTCGGCTGCTCGCAACCAGCCATTCACCTACATGGGAAAGTTTTCAATTGATTCCCAGTATCCAGGTAACTGGAATCCAGAGAGCGTCATTAACATTGGGATCCTTGGCATGACCCAACCCTCCTCGGCGTCCTCTTCACCAGCTTCTTCTGTCTCGCCAAACCACTTCTCCAGCACCTTGAGTTGCACCATGGCGCAAAACCCTCCCGACATGGACTCCATCTACTCTCCCCCTCCACCTTATTCTGGCTGCCCGGAGGTCTACCAGGATCCGTCTGCTTTTCTGTCAACCACCACTTGCCCCATCTCATATCCTCCGCCGTCCTACTCGTCACCGAAGCCAAACACGGACAGCGGTCTATTTCCTATCATCCCCGACTATGCCAGTTTTTTCCAATCCCCTTGCCAACGGGACATGCCTACCATCCCGGACCGAAAACCTTTTTCATGCCCCCTGGAGTCCTTTAGGGTACCACCGCCCTTGACTCCTCTGAACACTATTAGGAATTTTACATTAGGACCAGCTTCAGAAGGACCAAGACTACCTACAGCTTACAGCCCTCAAAATTTGCCTCTAAGACCAATACTCCGACCGAGGAAATACCCCAACAGACCAAGCAAGACCCCAGTTCATGAACGACCGTATCCCTGCCCGGCAGAAGGTTGTGACAGGCGATTCTCTAGGTCTGACGAGCTCACGAGGCACATCCGAATCCATACGGGACACAAACCCTTCCAGTGCCGGATCTGCATGAGAAACTTCAGCCGCAGCGACCACCTCACCACTCACATCCGCACTCACACCGGCGAGAAACCCTTTGCCTGTGACTACTGTGGCAGAAAATTCGCCAGGAGCGACGAGCGGAAGAGGCACACCAAAATTCACCTGAGGCAAAAAGAAAGAAAGTCTTCATCAGTACCCTCAGCAAACACGAACTCCGATCGCTCCGTTTCTATTAGTACGTCCGCTGGTGGGGTCTGCAGCTCGGGCTCTGCCCAGCTGCCTCCATGTCCGTCCCGGGGAGTTTAGGTGTGACGCTTTGTATGTTATATTCCCGACGAGAACAAAACCAATGCGATGGTACAAGAAGGAAAAAACGATAGAAATGTCGCTGCCCGCGTGCAACAAAATAGCAGTGACCGAGTCCACATTGTTTTTTTACCGTCAGTTGGCACCTGCACATCTTACTTCCAGATTGCTGTTTGTCAGTACAATATCATTCATTCATTATTTTAATGAAACCGAAAAAACACGGCCAAGTGAACTTCTTTTCTGGGTGACAAAAGATAATACAGTATAAGAGATTGGTGGCATCTTTGCTGTTGGTTTTAATAGTAAAACAGGTTGCACTGTTAGGAACCAGTCTGATCAATACAAATAATATGTCAAAATGGTACCACATTAACAGTAGTAAACTCGCAATAATTCCAAATGTTTATTTAAAGTTATTTAAAAGGTAAAATGTGTCGGTGTTAACAAACTTGTTGTTTCTTCCTTGTTTTGCCAGTTGTCATGTTTTGTATGTATTTCATAGCGCGGTTGTAATTGAAATGTATAATAATATTCATCAATTAATATCAAAATTTTAGAATGATATATTTTTGTAAACGCTGTTTCGTGTTCTTTCCGAATGTGTTGAATTTGTAGTATAAACATAAAAAATGTAAATACTTTATTACTCTTGAGGACGTGGTGTTTGCTGTGAAAGCGTAAAAAACTGGAATGTATTTAGAGCAAAATTACTAACGGTGGACCGGCATGACAGGATAATTAAAATAATATACTGTTTGTGTCACCTCAACAAAATAAACAATTTTGAGCAAAACTAAAAGTAGTTTATGAGACCTCTGTTGTTGTTGTGGCTGACTGCTCTAGTTATTTTGCTAAAGAACTCAGCTCCAAAGACAAGCGCTAAAAGTATAGCCTTATCAGGGGGAATACCCAGAAATACAAGTCACTTCTGACTCATTAACAAGTGAAAGCGCCCACTCACTAGGCTGTTTACACTATATTTGAACTGGAAGTTTCTCCAGTGCCTATGTAAAGATGCGACTCAGTTCAAGAACAATCGGTGCGGAAGTTTATCGTGTAGATATACATGATACCATATATGTACATCATATAAGACAGAGAAATATTTAAATGAGCGCCAACATTTTTTTCTTCTACAAATAATGTCAAATCTTCACCAGAATGGGAAGAATAGCCTGATAATAAAAGCAGAAATATGTCATATTAATCAAGACTGAATCCAAGAATGACAACGAATATAATAATTATTATTATTGATAATAATAATAATAATAATCTACATCCTGACCATTATTGCATACATGCAGTAGATCACCTGGGTTTATGTTTGGTTGGATGGATGGACACATAGTTGTACTAGGATTTATTTTATAGGCCTAATGCTGATTAATAACAAATATTTCCCCTTCGGGGGGATCAATGTCATGTATGGATAGATAATAAACTATTTTAAGAACTGGGGTCATAGTTAAGGGTTTTTTTGTTGCATATACTAGATCACTTTCAGAAAAGAGGGTACAAATGTACCTTTTAAAGTAAACAGAAATTGACTTTGAGGAACATCCCAAAGGTACAAATAGCATTGATAACCCATCCAAGGTACAGAAATGTTTCTAAGAGTCGATTTCTGCACCTTAAGAGGTAAAATGACCTACAGCTATGGGTACAATTGGCAGACCCTTGAGGGTACAGCCTCAGACAAGCAAGGCACAATTTTTTTTACCCTTTTTTCTATCAGTAATGTGTACTTTTAGGCTCAGTTAACTGCTAAAGACTGAGCGGTGTGGGTTCAGAGGCCACGCAAGCGAACCTTCGCGTGGAGGAATTTACTTTGGTAAGATGTTTTATCGAGGCAGAAGCGATACGGTTTGGCGCGGAGCCCGCAGTTACAGGACACAACACTTCGGGCTTCGTCTTTTCACGGTTATTCTTTTACCGGAATTTACCATAAAACACACCGTCGTTTAAATGTACAGCATTTTATAAAGCCTATATATTAATACATTTATTGACATTGTATAAAATGAAAAACAAACCGGTGAACGGATAACCGCTTTCTGAAGTAAAAATAAATAAAATCGGACTTTTGGTTATGAATAAACAGCATATATGGGCCTTTTTCCGTTTAACAATTCATTGATAAACATTCAAAACCTGTCCAAGAGGTCAAAACTTTTAGTTTCGCGCGAAGCACGATTTGTTGTGCTTATGAATTCATAAGTCCTAATCTGTATCTGTGCCGAGTATAGTCAACATATGCAAGTTTCAAGAATAAAACACAAAAGCTACCATGCAGTAATTCGTTACAAGTAAATATACAGACCAAACATAAGGCTCTTAAGCTAAAAGTTTCGCACTGAAAACTCCAGAGGTTCGGCCTGGGAAATTAAGAAGCAGCCAACTGTAATTCAAACAGAAGAGACCCTTGTCTGTGCATCAGTATTGAAGCCAACGAACCGAGCCTTTCAATTGTTGTATTCATGGGAAATAAAAGAAACATATCAACTTTAAAATCTGCTTCGGGGCAGCATAAAACAGTCATTGAGAGCCGTACGATCGATGTAGGGCTTGGACTGTCCGTCGGCTACGTCACAAAGCGGGCTTTGCAATTCCTGACTGGCAATTAAGCGCAATTATGCTGAATGTAATTGCAATGCACTTTAAAGCGCATTATATGAGTTAGAACAGTAAAACGGGGCCAAAAAGATTAAAATCGATAAGTTCTACCCTCTACAAAAAGCTGCAAAATTTAGCTTGCAGTTAAGCGCAATTCTGGTCCCGACTGTCCTAACTCCATGCAACTATTTAATGCAATAGCATTTTTCGTTGCCTCGATAAAATACACATATACAATTTATCAATTGCATTTATCAATTTATCAATACATTTATCAATGCATTCAATTTGGTGTAATTATGCCCGGTTGGACACCAAAAGTAGAGCAGTTCAAACCAATCTTGAACCTTTAGATATCGGGTTAATTCCACTTCACTTGGAAATACGTAACTATCATTTGTAGGTATAGTAGCTATCAGTTGCGGGTGTTTAAAGTGCTTATTCCAATTCCCCGCAGCGCATTACTCAATCTTATTCATCTAAGAAGCCTGCGGTGCCACGCTGATGCCACATCAGAAAACGCCGGTGGCAAAACAGGCCTCAAAGGACCGAGACATTGGGATGAAAGACAGTGGTTAAAAGAGCAGTGCTTTCTGCCAGTTCAGCAAATCACCCAGGAAATGAGACGAGCACGGAGGAACAAGGAAATCGGCAAACGTCACATGGAGAAATAGACAACTATACTGTGAACCGCACTTTCAGTTTATAGGTCTGCGGAATGGCCTGTGCGCCACCTGTTTATGCAGAACGCAAGGGTAAAAGTATAAGCAATATAACTGTTGCGAAACACTTTAGAAGATAATGCCTACATAACATCAAATTACTCAAAATGAGTTGCAAGAATCTATTTCAGTTTTCCTACAAAAATGCATTATTGTAAATGTACACAAGCAATATACAAGGCATTTGCGTTACATTTGCAACGGCTGTGTCAACATATCTCGCTATATCATTATAGGGTTCACAGAAGTGAGGACAAAGAATTAAAACTATTTTATTGCTTAAATATTATTTGATGACAACTGGTAGGCCTATGTAGCCTTAGAGTACCTCTTATTAGTGTTCTAAAATATATATAATATATATATATTGTGCGTAGATGAGAGGTTGTATTTTGGTGTTCGAGTGATGGAAAATAAGGCGATTTACAGCACATTCAGGATAGAATACAGACAATTGTCGTAAATTAATTAAACAGAGTTCCTTGACGACTTTCACTTCTTCCATTGTGTGGCTACAGAAAACAACTCCCTTGTGATACAGCCGACGGTCACAGTGGCTACATATTTCCAAAAGCCCGCTAAATATTCAGCATTAAATGCATAATGTGTATACAAGAGAATAATCCATGAAGCAAACATGTCCCGAGAAAATGTCCAGTAAACAACTGTCACTGTTCCGCCGATGACGTACATTCAGCAGAATGGAATTCCTTCCCCCTTTATGAAGCCGCGTGTCTTTTACATTTTTCATAGAAAGCCTATTAGATTTATATAGAAATCTTGGGGCCAGGGTACGGCTCGCTACCACACCAGAAGTCTCCCGGCTGTGGGATTTCTAATAACCACATTTCATCCTCCTGTTGCTCCGGCTTCTCATCCGCGTTCTCCGAAACTGGCCGGAGAATTTTGTAATAGTGACAGTCTCTCCCGTCATCGGAGTCGTACGGGGGTGCCAGTATGTCCAAAAAAGCTGCCGGTCCGTCCACCGCATCGATCTGATGTAGGTTGTCCTTCTGGGGGGTGAGAATGCAGGGATCGCTGTCTTCGGAAATCTCGCAGACGGAGCCCAACACCGACCTCCGCAAAGTTTCCCTCTGAAAGGGCAGCAGCGGAGGATGGAAACGCGCCTCAGTCCCGGCATCAGGTGACTCATCCACCTTGTCGAAGCACCTGATACTGACCTTGCCGTAGAGAACTTTCAACATGCCATTCATCCCCGGGTGGTCGTGCAGCGGGATGGAGGACCCCGTCTTCAGCAGAAACACCCCCATGCTAAAACCATTCGTTTCGCAAATGTGCATGTACGTGACCGGTGGACAACTACCCAGAGATTTAGAATTCATTCTTTTCCTTGGTGCAATTTTTAGATCCGCCGCCTTGATATCATTTAAAAGGTTACAAAGTTTACTGTGGTCCTCTAAAAATACTTTATTATTGGCCCCGCTTGCAGATGAGCCCGTGTTTTTAAAAGTAACATGGGCTTGTCTTGCAATTCTTTGGATAAGAGAACTCGTGTTATCCCGCGGCATCATATAGGCGGATAGTGGCGATCTCAGCTCTCAGCGGAGACGCAAAGCTTCCCCTTGCAGTTATCTTAGCAGATCGAACCCTTTGCAAACAGGCGACCTTAGCGCAGACTCCGATCGGACTATCGCAAAATTACCGCAAATATTAACTAGTAAAGTGTAATGCGAAAAAAATAAAATATACCGTTTATCCTCTGGATATAAGTCATAATCCACATACCCTCTTATTTTCCACCCCATTCGCGTCCATGGAGTCTACACGTCCACAGAAGCGCCTGCGTGCATGAAGTGTTGAACTATGGGAAATGAAGTCAATTTTCAAAATGTATATAGATCTGTTAATTAGTTTAGTGTACCAAAATGTATATATTTGAAGTAGTTCCAATGTCTGAAAAATGTATGTGAAAGTCATTGTATTAATACCATAAATCATTTTTATATTGGTTGAGGGAATACCTATTTTAGTATTATCACACTACAATTCCCACAGACGAAGATCGCGCTCGAGTTTTACCGAGGGCAAGGCCAACTAGGCCATTCACCCTCCGTCAAAGTTAACTTATCGTCCAAGCTGCGCTTTGTGCAATACAGAATGCATTCACGTCAGCTGTAAAGTAGCAAATAAAAAAAAATATGACGTAACTTAAAAATGACAGTTCACACAATTAATTTGCGTAATTTCCTTTGAATAAGTTTAGTGGCATATGTATTGCATTTTCAAAAGTGATTAATATTTATTTAATACATTGCTGTCAACACTCCATATGAGTTAGCACATACATAGATTTGTAGTATTTAACCCAGTGGAAAGGAAAAACATTTGTATTTGCTGAGCAACGGAATTACCCCCTTCACAGTTTCTATGTACTGAAATTTGAATAGAGATACTTTATTAGTCCCTGTGGGGAAAACAGGTAGTTTTGACAGATTCCATCTTGTTAAGGGTCGTGCTTAAGCTCTGTTTACAGGCATGGAGCTCTAACCCACAGACATCCTGGTTCAGGGGATCTCGTTCTCTGGCCAAGTTAAAAAAAAGTATTTTGCATGGATTTCCATACGGATCCTACTTCACACCTCACCAAATCACACAGCGGGCAGCACAGCCTCAGCTTCCTTCCAAACGTGACATGGAACATGGAATATGTGCAGCAGGAAGCAGAATAAAGACTATTTCAAAGATTCAGCCACGTTAAATATGTAAAATATGTATATAACATTTGCATATTTCACATATTTGCATGCGTCCAGCCACACTAACCCAGTATGGTGTAGCACGTATATATATATACACACTTTTTATAAATAAACATGGTATTTAAGCTCCATGAGAAATCAGGCTTAGATATGCTTTTAGGTCTGTTTTGTCATCTCTCCACCCATGGATCTCCTAACCCCTTATCTTGCTCACATTCCCATTGGCCAGGATTTATTGGATGCCAATTGGTTTGTGTCTGTAATGTTCAACGCAATACAGATGTAATGAAATTGATGATTTCATGACCTAAGGGTTGGGGTCTCTGATTGCTTATGCAACATGCCCTGTGCACAGGCACTGTTCACCTGGACATCAATGAGGTTGCTTCACTTGCTACCCATTTTCTGTAGCCACTTATCCTATTCAGGGTCCGGAGGCTATGAGCAGAAAGCACATACACACTTGCCAAACCAGAATGCATCCCACAATGACAACGTGCAAACTTCACAAACAGGGAACCCTGGCCGAGACTCTGGTTCCAAAGGTGGGAGCTTACAGTGCTGACCACTGTTAGCATCGTGCTACCTTTTCCCTTCCTTGAAAACTCGACTAACATCTTAATTCCACTTTCATCACGTAATTAATTCAACAAGGGAAAGAATATTATTATCAATTAGTCTAGTGCACATATTAGATGCAAGACAAGTTTTATGTAAAATTATGACATATTACTGGAAATCTGTTAGTACACTCACATCCAGTCAATTAGACGATGTAGTCTTGTGAAAATGTGCCATAATAATGCATATTTTCTTATTTAGATCAGCTCATGCATCCGTATTTACAAGCTTATGAAGGGACCGGTTATAACTTCTGATCCTGGTGGCATTTAAAAATCTTAAGACATCTTTGAGCACACACAGTTGCAGCTGTATGTAATTGTCGACCGCTCATTGCGGTCCGGCGTCTTTTGTGAGCGCAGTGGAGTTGAACGTGACTAATACGATCTTGTGAGAATGCCGTTAATCTGAGCATAAGAGGCAAACATTTCTTTTTGTCTGTCCCACAATCTGGGGACATTCCTGACAAATACATTTGTGATTCATAAGTTGGTCCAAGCAGAGGCAAGTTTTTTTTTTCCTTCTAAATAAGAGTTTTTCCCTCCAGCCCGTTAATGTTTCACAGAAGAAAGGAAACATTATTCGCTGCTGTTTAAAATGTGCATGACTGACATTGCACAGAAGTCAAGAAGAGAGGCTTCATGCTTTGTCCGGAGATGTGGCCAAGAATCCGCAAAAAGCAGACTCCTTCTTTTCGATTGTGAAATCAGCATGCGCTGCATTTATGACTTTCTAATTGCTTATGGATGCATGAAGGTCCCTATTGTTACGCGTGACTCGCAGCCGTTCTGTTCTGTCATTATTACTCTTTGCATGATCTGGCCCTTCCTTCAGGAGGACTTTCTCGTTCCACCACCCAAACGAGCTCATTATTGATTTCCAAGCACTGTAAACACCCCCACTGTCGTCAAAATATTTTACCAATTCACGGACTTATGAAAATTCATAAGTGGCCCGGCTTGAAGGAAAAATGTCTGCATATTTTTCTAGTCGCAATGCAATGCAAATGTTTGTTCCTTACGTTGATATGCCACATTCATTATGAAGGACCTTTACCGTTGATTCTTTATTTTATGAATGGGCAATTCGTGACACCTAAGTTGACTAGCTGTTTTGTGTGTGGCATAATCATTCAAGCATCTTTAATCTTTGTTACTCATGGAAATATGAAGAAATGTACAGTTTGCAGTCTCACATTACTAAGTAACTTGAAATAGCGGCGATTCACAATAAATCACAATAAAAACCCTGTAATTCATACAATGGACCTTTTGCATGTATTTTTTAAAGCTACTGATCAAACAGTGAAACATTGTTTTCAAACTACACACAGGTATAGCGCAGCATAATAATCTTGCGGTAGCTACAGAGTATATTGTATGATAATGTTTAAGAGACAAAATGCTCCGTCTGTGGAGGGCAAAGCAAAGCTGGGTTCTCTGGCCCTCTTCCTGCTTTAGTTCCTCACCCCCGAAGATGCGTGTCGCTCATTCTCAAGTTAAACCGACACCAGCGGGATTTGTAATGTTGAAAACAGACTGGAAGGAAGCGCTGACCTTAAACACCACAACACATGTGGGACTGGGGAGGAAGTCCGTCCTCATTAATGCATATCGGAGAAAGCAATGCAGACATCCTGCCGATGGGAAGCTCACAACGACAGAAAAAGCCTTAAATCCATTTCTGCTAAACTGGCACCAGCGGACCACACTATGTCAATCGGTGTCTGTCTCCTGTAGATGAAGTTGTCCGCTAAGGCTGTGTGTTTTGAGCAACAGGTCCTGACAACTCTGGTAATGTCCTATCTATCACAGCACGCACGTATCACCCTGGCCCCCAACTGCCTCGCTGGCTCTCATGCTCAGCCTCTGAAGTGGAACGAGGCCATTAAAATGCTTCAGATTAGAAAGGATGACACACGTTGTCCAATCGCCAACGACACAAGTTAAAAAAAAAAAACAGCATGGCGACAGCTGCTTGATGGAATAGATTGATGGAAAGACCAAGTTCTTTGCAGAAGCAATGCAGTGTGATTATTTTGGGGGTATCTCTGCAACAAAAAAAAATGGCACTTGGATTAATGAGGTATAACCAGCCACTGACTAAATGCTTTTCCTGTTTAAATCTGACATTACGCTCAGTAATTGCTTGAAAACATCTCTCCAACCTTAAATATGACCCGCTGCAATAACAAGGGCCCATGTGCGGCCAAGCCTTGAATTCAGAAAACCTGGCTAACAAGGTAGTGTGATCTAGGATTGCTGTGGATGCCAGAGAACATGACCGTCTCCGCTGGAGTCCCCATTTGCCCAGGATCCGGCGAGAGCGGGAACGCCGTGACGTTTGGTTCTTGCAGAGTCGCTTGGCGGTGTTCAGCCTTCCCCCATTGCTATGCTAATTCCCCCCTTGTAGCTGGGAGCCGTCCCTGTCAAGGTAGACAGACCCGAAGGGGGGGACAGTAGGCAGGAAGAGCCCCGTCCACCCCCAACCCGCAGGGGGGGGGCTTTCAACCTTTGTGAGAAAATGATGTATGAGACAGCGTCTCCTTTGGAACTTGAGGAGAACACGACAGAGTGGATAATCTGGGAGAAAACACTGTCCCCGTAATGGAGACGGATGGCCTTGTCTTGTCTTCACGTTATTGTTACCGATCAAGATTGAAATGAGCCTCATATGAGACACTTCAGCCGATGGCAGCTGATGTCTGCTGGCCGAGCTGCCCCTCTGCGGTGGCTTTCCATCCAGGTGACTCACGCCGGCGGTGGCCTGGAGGCCCCATTGAAGCCAGGGGGGTGACTTCCCCGTCTGTCCCAGATTCTTCCCCGGCACCCGGAAGCATTCCTCGCATATTATTTCCGCCGTCCCTTCCAACCAGGTTTGAATCAAGGCCCGGCAGTCTGATTAGCTGTCGTGGGGGGTGGGGGGGGTAGTGGGGGGGTCGCGGGCGGTCCACGGTTCGAGGCATCGCTGCACAAAGCCCCCAGCGGTTGTGCTGGGT
>JAABNY020000040.1:10816809-10827944 GCA_015164015.2 Brevimyrus niger | reverse complement strand
TTCCCCCCCCTGTTTTTGTAACTGGAGCCAACAGCGCGCCTTGTCAAAGCCCCGACCCCCCCCCCCCCCCACTACCCCGAGGGTGCCCCCGCCATTGGGAGTCAGGAGCGGGCACAACCACTGGTGGGGAGAGTCAACCACATGTGAGTCAGCTCTTGGTCACACAGCATTCAGGCCTGGGGATTTGATCATAAACTAAAACACTGGACATTACAGGATGGTGTTACCAGAAGGTTGTTGGTTTGAACCCCTGAAATCCTTGAAAAAAAATTCCAGGCCTTTATCTTTTGAAATTGCCCCAGGGTGCATAAACAGCGAACCCTGCATTTAGACCCCAAAGTTTCCCCTCAACTTCCATAAATCAGGCCTGCAATTATAAAGAGCCCTGAGGGGTTTATATTCTACCCCCTCAGTAGATTTTACTGATCGGGGACTTTGCCTTGGTAAATATTGTTTGCTGGGGGTGGGAAGGGGATCCCACTTTGGTCAAATTTGCCTGCCGGGGGGGGAAGGGTCTGGGGGAGACTAACTTTCCGGAGGGTTCAAGTCCCTGATTTGTCCCTGGCTATGTGTCTGGTAAGTGAGTTTATGTGTGTGTGCGTGGGTCTGTCTCAAAGGAGAGCAAGATGGGATATTCGAGAAGAAGAATTGCAAAGCACTCGTGCAAATGGCAAATAAAGTATCAATTCTAGTCTCCCTCAAATTGTTCTCTTTCTTACAGGGGTGACAATGAAAGCTGAAGGAGGTGGATGTCTCCTGTAACATAAAGGGGTTCACCATGAAGTCAACCTAGAGTCCCGCTCTGTTATGTCACTGTGCTGGAAAGCAGACCCAGAGTGAGCCTGTCCCACGTGGGTCCCTGTCCCCCGTTGTGCGTTTTGTTTAATCAGCTGTGTTCCTGAGTGTCCTGGTCACGGCTTTCACTAAGACCTACGGCGCGAGCATCATGCCACTCGTTCACCGCAAGGCTCAAAGGCGGCGTTTTACACACTGGGGCAAACTCTGGTCGTTCGGTCATTTGCAAGGATTCTGGGGGGGTTCGTTTCAACCATGCCATGGTCAATAATGCCTAGTGATTTTTAAGCGCCCAAGCTTTCCTGGGGAAATGGAAGGGGGGGATTACTGAAAGGCTACAACTCTCGTGAAACTCTCCTTCAATAACAACCCTACACACTTATTGTTGAGTGGAAAATTGGAATGTTGACGAAATCCAAGGTGCTGTTTCTTACATGCTTTTCGCAGTAAGAAATATAAACTACTGGGAGGACGTTGTCTCAGAGTCACAAAGACTCTATCCTACATCAGAAGATTCTGGCTCAATATTAGGAGTCACAAATCATTAGGCCCTCATGAAGCTCCTCACGTGCACCTGCTAACGTGTCTTTCAGGATCACCACTCCTGTCCAGGCTTCTCCTTACCCGTTAGTTTCATTGTCCATGTGTCCAGTGTTGGACAGTTTTACCTTGAATTTCTGTTTCAGAAATACATACATTATATTTCTTGATGTGGCCAGTATACACACCTCACCGTGGCTTTAACACATACAAATGCATACATATAGCCCAGTCTGTTCATAATGTTTTCTGACACAGACGCTGCGTCTACAGTTCAAGCACTTTCAATGCCATTTATTTGTACAGTAGTGCCCCCAAGTGGACAAATAGGGTAATTGAAGTAAGTACTGAAATACTGCAGCTTTGCCCGCGCGTAATCGTTAGTAAAGCATGGGGCGTATTTAGAGAAGAATGGATAGGGGAACAAAGTCTTTACTGGGGTGGTACACTTATATATCATACAAAAAGTTAAGCCAAAAAATACACATTAATCTGGGGGCGGGAGTAATTCAAATATACCAATATGTCTCAGTGTGACACGCCAAATAGGGAAACTTAAGTTTTCGTCCACATGGATTAGGGCTACATATTAGGTCCATGGAATACTACATCTTCAATTAGAATAAAAGTGCATTTATTTTTCTGACTGGACCTCAAACTGTTCTGATATATGGATTACTTTCGAACTGCTTTCATTTACAAAGTAATTATAACAACATTTGAAAAGAAGACAATAATAAACACCAAAAAAATGTATTGTTATTGTTGTTTTTATTAAATTTAGCTTTTCCCCCCAAAGATACATATATTCAGACGGATGCATATTTTACTGCAGCTATTAACGTAGCCTACATCAAAAAAACATATGACAGCTGTATGTCACAGTTCGGTCCTTTGGTCTCTAGTCTGCCATATATTCACAGTGAATGATATTCGCATAATAAGAAGCTTGCGACCTCTATACAAGCAGATACACAACCCATAACAAACACACAGATGCAGGTATTAGCTGTGCTTAATATGGTTAATACGTCATACGGTTGACATTTGATCACAATGATTCCGTAAAAATAACGCCAAGGGTTTATCGTCTTGCACTCATCCGTTTCCTTCCGACCATCTCCCTAACTGCACCAGGCATGACTAAACAGACATTTATGCTCCTTGAAACTCCCACATTATTTTGATGCCAGGGAAGATCCGTGTAAGAATAGGCATACTTGCCATTTTCGTGTTTTGTGAGGCTGAAATGAGCGCGCTGTTTCCTTTGTGCGATTAAATTATACATTACGAGTGTTTCAACTCACAAGGCCTGCATCCGGCCCTTCTGCTTGAAAAACAAGAATTTAATGTTAATAGTCTCATGTTGCCATTACTATTTGTGGAATCCTTCTCTCTGTGACATTAGCCTACCTCATTTGCACTTTGCCTTATAAACACAATAGTATCATTTATGTTTCTGACTTTTCACGTCTTTGAATGTGTTTTTCAGTATCTTTACTTAGACTCCTTGGATTGCAGTTTATTTGGAAGTTTAATAATTAGAACTTAAAACGTATTAAGATGATGAGCAATGAACGTATTGGATTTTCATTTGTCATCGTAAATATCGCAAAACAAACAGGATTCTAAATGAATCGATAATGTGTCAAATCACAGAACCCAACAATTACAATTGAAAATGGATTTATTATAATGATTGATTTATATTTGCTACTTCGTTGGATCAAGCTGATCTTCTTGTGTGGGTAACAAGTGACACCTTGTGGTTACTTAGGTGAACTACAATTCCATCATTAAGGGCCAGAAATTGCCGAGGAGCAGTTTGCAGTGACAGGAAAATATATGTCTGTCATTTCTGCCAGCTTTTCATATTTGAGTAAAGATGTATCTACTTTTAACACGAAAAAAAAACACTGAATCTAGGGATCGGACATTGTACAGCTATTTTATACTATTTGACATTCTTGCAGGCAACCAGCTCTGTCGTTGTACACCTCCATGAAAGGACTGCCTGCATCCTGAAGATTGTGCGGTCGAATCTGCTCCTGCGGTTCAGCAAGTTGTGCTAACAACAAGGAACATGAGTTTGAATCCCAGGGAGCACACAGAAACCCGTGTGACCCTTCCCTCTACTGAAACTCAATTTGCATAAAAGCGTCATATATAAGCAATAAATAAACTGAAAATCTCAAGTCATGTGGCCTGTGATCATATCACAGTTAAGCCCTTAAACTGCTCCAGAGTGCCATATAAATGGCTAGTTCTGACCACAAGCTTATACACCTGTCAAATATGAGAACAAGATGGAATAGGCCTTTGAGCAGGCTGAAGATTACTGTGCTTGCTGCCTCAACAATAACAAATGCATTTTGTTTGTGCCCTGGGATAAGTGGCTAGAATATGGATGACCCCACACCATTTGAAAAACTTGAATATATTAGATGAATGTAAGTGTATGTTGTATTCAGTGTTTGTTTTCCCTTTTATTAAGATTGGCTGAGCATGTCATCAAAGTTTTACACCACAGTGAAATGACTACTGTAAGAACAGCCACAAATAGGCTTTCATCTAGTCTTGTCACAGCGCTTCTCTTCCAAGTAAACATGAATGCTTTCAGCTGCAATTGTGATCAATCACCTTAGGTTTTTATGATACTAATGCATTTACTTAAATCCTAAGTGTTTTTGAATTATAATGAAACAAAGATTTGTTTACTGCTTCTCCTCCTACTTTTAAAGTGCATGTTTCTTCTATTTATTTTATTGGATGTGTAATTGTCAGTTACTGGGATTTGTCATACTTAAAATGTTTTGCCCGTTCACAGGAATACTTGATTGCATGTTTTGCTAAGGATCATGTTATTTGATGAAGGTCTCATTTTCTTAAATATTATTATTTTATAATTTAAAAAAAAATCCAAGTACACCTGCCGCGGTGAAACTGTAGAATCCCCCTCACAAAAATAATTAGTTCGGCCGGTAAACACAATCAACCCACCTAAATTGAATGAGGTCAGGGACCCGTTGTTTATTAGAAAACACACCGACACCTACACTTTGAGGAAGAGCCTTTGCACAAGTGTGACGTATCGCCCCCACTTAGAACTTGTGCGCGGGTCGCGCGCTGCCCATCCTGCACTTCAGGCGGGCTGCAGCTGGAGCGCCGGACAATGGGTGACGTAAATGCGAGCACGAGCGACGGCGCGATGACGCAGGGGCCGCGGGAGTCCGCTCGCGCACTTCTGACGAGCGCCGCCGCGCGTCTTCGGCGTCTCGTTCGCCGAGTCCTTGTCCCAAAAGTGATTTGAAGTGCTTTAGATAAAAAAAACAGCAAACATTCGACATTCGTCTTTTATCTACATTTCGCCTGACAATGGAATACCACCAGAATATGTTAGATGTATTAAAATGTCGTGCACATACCTGGTAGCAAATCCTTTCTTAAACAATTTTACATGCAAGTGGAAAAACACTAAAATTTCTCCCAGGTAGGTCAACCGTAAGACACGACATAAAGCCAAATGACTAAGTTAAATCAGGAGAACTACTTAGTTGAGGCGTTTCGTTTCACCTTTAGTAAAAATCAGTGGTGAGTTTTCTTTGTTAATGATAGAATAATGATTTTTTTCCCACTGGCACCGCTGGGTTGATCAGATAAAGAGCGTTTATTCTTCATGATATGTCACAATTGCACGAACTTAACAGCATCGCGATCAACACAGTGTATCATACTATACCGTTTTTTTTCAATGAAGGCACAACAACTGATGAGCCACCTTAAGCACAATACACGGTGACTATTCCTTTTACATCTGACAGGAGATTACGCCGATACACGTGTCTAGATATACTACACAAGGATACATATGCTCATTACAGCAGTCAGCTTTGCTTCAAGCAATGATTGTCAGCTCTTATGTCTTTTTTAAATATATATATATATATATATATTTCTTCGCCGTGAAAATATACCTTATTTTAAAAAGTGTTTCGTGCAGCTTGTTTCTGTCTCAACACAGATTACACCATATAATCGCAGGGCAGGCACCTCAGCGAAACATCTACATTTCGTGCACTTGGGTAATGTAAGCGGCAACTTTCTAAAAATACTTGTAGTACAAACGATTTACTGCATGACACCCGCACAAAATTCGCACAATGAAGAGGCACGAATATCGTATCACGAACGACACAGACTAATCCACATCTAAATATAGTATCACAGTATCATATTTGAATGAAGAAACATTCAGTAAACATCGGCCAATCTATGAGTTACAGCACTCATCACACTCGAGTGTGATTTTAAAAACGCTGAATATGGATAAGATTTTGAACTGTCTAACAAAGGTTCACGCCAGCGCTTCTGAATTATTGCTTAGCACTCATGATTTGCCTGTAAAGTACAAATAGGCCTACATTGACAAAACGTTACATTCCTAAATCCTTTTGGAAGCACGATTTGTCTTCACGTTCTCTTAAAATGCTGTAAATGATCACTGACCACCCTGTATGCATAACCTGTACAAATGCAATTTTAAAGGGCTGTAACAATCGCTGTACAAACCACCGCTGAGTGGATATTTCACCTCACAGCTTAAAGTATAGGACTGATTTAGGAAAAAAGCAGTCAAAATACTTTCCAAATTCAAGAGAGACAATGCTCTCATAGAGATCCTACAAGGGGGTCAGATAACATTAAGGAGATCCTGTCAATCAGAAGTTGCTTTGGTAAAATAAACAATATTCTATAGTCTGGGGGGAGTGAGCGCATTTAGGTTTACGGTAAGAAAACACAGATCAATTTCATTACATCCCCCCATGTATCTAAACAAGATGAAAAACAGGAAAAAATAAACAGATGTGAACACACCTTGCCTTTGGCTAAAAGGATGACAATCTGCTATGAAGCTACATTTGCTGTCTCGTTGCACAAGATACTGCGACACATTTCAAGGGAATATTCTGCAGCTTGCAAACGACTAGCTTGGCATCATTTAAGACTCAGCTATCAAAAGTTTCTTGCCTTGAGAGAGACGCAATCACGCATGGATGGCCTCGCACCCTCGTTAGCAACAGCAGCACAGCAACAGCCAATCATAAGTCCTCTCTGTGGATCCCCAACACCTGGCAGCCCCCCCCCATACGCTTCCAGGTCCCGCCCCTCAAGTGTGGTCCGACTGACAGAAGTTCTGCTTGGATCCCCGCCTCACTCTGGATGGGTTTGGAAAAGACCTTCCATTCTGGGTGGCGACAGCCTTGGCCTCTGTGCAGACAGGGGGCACCTCAGGAAACCCAGCCGACCTGCGATCACAAAACTCCAACACATCAGTGGGGTAAGAGTTTCTGTTCTGCCAAGAAGAGCAGAGGGAAGCATCACAGCACCTTTAAAATGCCAGTCATCATACGAGAGTCAAAGCTTTATGTTTATCGCAATAGGAGGATGCAAAGATACTTCAGGATAAGCGACACTCAGCAGAGCAGGAGCACCAGATAGTGAAGGCATTAAGGATCACTGTCTCACAGTATTCACAGGGCCATTATTCAATGAATGGTTGCGTGCAAGCCTTGAAATTGACTAGCATCACATCCATAGTGATCCCCAGCCTTGTGTTCCGTGGCGCCTGCGATAGGATCCAAGCTCCAAAATACCCTGCACCATATAAGCGGTTGGAAGATGGATGGATGGATTGTTTATGAACAGGGTTATAAAGGGGCCGAAAATTCCAATTCTCCAGAGACTTTCCCTGGGAAGTAGGGTTGCAAAGAGGTGGAAAATTTCTGGAAACTTTCCATGGGAGGTTAAGTTTGAGAATTTTGGGAATATTGAACTCTTTGAAACTCCATACAAGCTGTCAAATATGGCTAAGCAAGCAAACTTTAGGAGTAATACAAAAGAACATGAATTATATTTAATAGGTTAAGTTCCCTGTTATAGGCCTGTTATGGTTATATTGTAACAGAATGTCACACTAACTCAGAACAATACTGGTATCTCAGTGTATCACACACAATGAAATCACTAACCTGCTTTCAGCCATTCCACGAAGACCATTTTCAACAGGCTGGAACATCTAAAAATAAAAAATAAAAAAAACAACAATAACTACTATTGACAGAGGATCACTTCATCCAAACGAATTTCTTTTTACATACATACATCCGTTAAACAAAGCAGGACTTAATAACTACACCTTGTGGCAAAACGGTCAGATGTGATACTGATAACTGATCCTTTGAAACGCCTGGCATACAGTTTCAGCTAGTGTTGCTGGAATATATGGCTGCAATTTACAAGCACAACAACCACCAGGGGTTATATTTGTTATTTTTGTTTCTTATCTTTTGTAAATAGGTGGAAACAGGTCCACAAGCTTGACAAACCAGGGGATTAACTGATTTAGCGAACGGACGCAAGTCCACTAACGTGCTGCTTTTTGTCAGCTTAACAAAATGGTGGCAATTTTTTACTCACTATGCTTGAACCTCTGGTTATAGCCTAAGGCATTCTCTGAAAAGGGGGCAATTAATTAAACATTTTTAAATTCAGTTAAATCAGTTACTATTATGCATACATGACTTTTCGGTATTTAGGCACGGCAGGAAATGACAGGTTACTGTAGCTCTCCCTGACAGGATGCTGTGAAAGCTGACCATGTAATTCCTGCAGTGTCGCAGGTTCGAGGGGCTGTGGTGATACTCCAGGAGTCGCTCGGCCAGAGAGATGCGCTGCAAGAGGTTCTCAATGAAGTTCTGCAGGCGAACTTTCCCACACATCTCATGTTGAGTGGCGGCCTCCAGAAAGTTATGAATCGAGATAACTTCCCTGCAAACAATTGACAATGAACGAGAGTTAGCGGAAGGAGGGACTGGGCTGGGACGGCGGGCGAGGCCGGGGGCCGGTCCGTTAAAGCACCGCGAAAGGGCCTGACTGTTACTTCTCAGTGTTGCTTAGATGTGCTGCCAAAGGTTTATGAAAGACTTGCTGCTACCAAATTACAGCCACCCTTGAGAAGTCACGCCATCTTGGAGGACATGCTTTCAATGCCATTTTTGTTGCCGGAATGCAGACAAGAGACTTTTTCTCTGCAATGAGGAGAAAAAAAACTGGGGGGGGTCACAGCATTTTTTTTTCTGTTCTCAAGGCACCAGAAAGTTAAATGGGTCTTCTGGAGATCATAGGGAGCCTTGCTCAGAATAGGGCTGCTGTGAAGTGTGATTATGGCAGCGCATTTAAACGGACAGTGGCACCAACGACCCCATAAAGGGATGTTAAAGTGATTTATGTGACCACATGTTCTGAACCCTGAAATTCTCATTCCAGATCTGGGCAGCATAACATACAAATTTTAGTGAATGAGTGATAAATACTCCTTTGAAGTAATTACTGAGCGTCTAAGTAAAGTTAGCCTACGTAAAGTTGGCCGTCTGCCTCGGTGCATAGAGACCGTGAGCGATTCACAGAGCAGGGCACGTTCTGCAAAATTACTTCCTGCCGGGACTTGGATGGGGGTCTCCCCCCGCCCCAGACAACTCAGAAAGCAAACGGGCCTCACAGCTCCTTCTTCTCCAGCTCCTGCTCGGACAGGGAGAGCCGCTCCCGCAGCCGGCCGATCTCCACGACGGCCGTGTCCACCTGCCGGCACAGCGCCCTCTCTCGGTCCGACACCTGCTGCTTCTCGCGCGCCAGGTGGCGGAAGCGGGCGTGTGCGCGCAGCAGCTCCACGTCCACCTGCGCTAGGTCCGTGCTGAGCCGCTGCAGCCGCCGCATCATGGTGCCGTTCGCCGCCCGCAGGGCCTCCTCCAGCCTGGAGGGGGCGCGCACCTCCACGGGTACCATCTGGGCCAGACGGTAGCTGAGCGTGCTGCTGTCACTTCCCGCGCCGGGCTGCTCCTCCCCCTGCTCCCCTACAGTGCCCTCCTTCAACGTCCCAGCCTTCCCCGCGGATTCCGCCATATCTCTGGGCCCTGAGCTCTGGCCCCTCTCGGTGCAACCTGCCACACCGGCCTTCTGGCACCCCCCCTGGCCACTGACGGGATCCCAGGTAGACGACGAGCAGAGACGGTGCACTGTGTGGTAAGCAGGCTGGTGCTCCAGGTGGGCCCTGAGCGACGACAGGCTCCGGAGCCGCTGGCGCTCCCCGCATCGGGGACAGCGGAACGGCAGCTGCAGGAAGGCCACGCCACTAGGGGGCGCCACATCTTTGCACAGGAGCAGCTTCCTGTCACCTATCTTCTGCTGCATTTCATTGCCAACCTGAAACAGAATGGAGAGAAACAAAAACAAACATCGCATCCAAGTTAAAATAACACAGGCTGATATTATTAACTACATATCTCGTGAATTTGCTTCTTAACATTTTTCATGGCCACGGAGTCTAATTAAACACAAACCACATGGAAGGGAACACGATAACAGGCAAATAAAACACGATTCCCATGAAACACCAGGAATGAGGAGAGAACCTTTTCCAAGCCACATGTGGAAGATCCAAAAACTGAAAGATCACAGCCCAAGCTATACAGAAAACTGGGCGTAATTAAACCATTTTGCTAAAAAATCTTGTTTTGGGAACTGCTTTGAATTACATCTGACGTAAAAAGGAGATCAAATATGAAATGATGGCAAATACAAACAGTGACTAACCTTTTAATTTCATGTTGTTCTTTGTGGAACAGTTTAAAATTTCCCCCAGTTCTCAGAGTGGATTGAAAATGACAGCCATTTGTGTAGTTAAGCATTGTGTGCTGAAATATATCTGATTTAAAAATAGATAACCATCATTTTCATTAAAGCATTCTTGTGATACTGTTATAAATCCCAACCGTTTTCTATGCGTTATGCAGTTTTCAAACTAATCTGAACAAGCTATTAAGACGCATTGGTTATTATTTTTGGAAAGTTACAGTATAATTCCCCATGCAGATATTTAGACTGAGGACCTTATCTATTGACTTGGGACAGAAATAGTATATCTACTGGTAGATATCAGTCTAGGTTATTCCGTCTATTATCTTAGTGTCACAATGCGCGTCACCCAGCCGCCATAATCTCCACAATGAACCCCGAAATGTTACAAGGCGCTTCAATGTGATCAGGACGTAACAGGTATATGTTGGCAACATGTTGTATATCTGCGACTGGGGGCGGACTCTACGAACTAAATTAAGGTCCAAAATTAGTATCAGGCCAGTTATACATCTGTAATATAACGAGATGCATTGAGTTCGTTTTCGCAAATACATTTAAAAAATAATATTATTTACCATACCTCTCAGTTACCATTTTGAGTTTTCATGCCTTACCCGCTAAGGTATCTTAGTTTCAATAAAACTGGACGTGCTTAATCTTTTAAGGGGGACTCTGATAATTTAACATCACGCTTCCCAATAGTGTAATCCTGAGTGGCTACAATGTAACGTAAATTACATGTCTCACATCATTTGTACATACGACCAAACCAACACAGACCAATTACTGGGCCAATATACAAAGATGCATCGGCGCTGCATATTTAAATTGGGCTATTATTATTACGTAATTGTTTTCGGATGTGGAAAATGCGCCTTATTTCCTGTAACCACACGAATACTAAACTACATCATACATGAAAAAACACGATCATAGTAATAAACTTAACCATCACATACCACTCCGTGCTCCCGCACATCATTAACTCGGCCGTCGCCGAGTGAGACAGACAATCGGCCGGAACCACTGTGCGGATAGACTGGGGGGGGGGGGGGGGGGGGGAAAGGTTGCCCCCCGCGGCGTGGAGGTCTTCCATACAAAAATTC
>JAABNY020000040.1:10795657-10816799 GCA_015164015.2 Brevimyrus niger | reverse complement strand
GGGGCGGCGAGGGAGGGAGCGGGGCGGGAGGGGGGGGGGGGGGGGGGGGGGGGGGGGGGGGGGGGCAGGGAACGGGGGCACCGCGGTAGCGGAGTACTCTTCAATAAAAATTCACCGGAAAATTACATTTTTAAAGCATACAAATCGCAGAATGAATTATGCAAGTGTAATATTTCCCTAAAGCATTTGTCCATATTCATTTACAATATGGTACGATCCTTCAGCCGTTTCTTCATCGAACTTTAACCCTTGCTGTCAGTGACGCCACGCGGTGGATCCTGTGACGAAGATTTAGTATCCATCCATCCAAACATCCATCCATCGTCATTATTACCTTCTGCCAAATATGCATGATACAAAACATAAAGTATGTTTTATCAGTTGTATGATTTGACTCCAATACATTACAATGATCTTTAATGTTATTTAAAGACAACCCAACAGTAATTTAAGTTTAGTTTAAATACAAACTAAATTAAAAGAACTACGTGAAGTGAACTGTTTTGTAAAATACAAAATTTGTGATAATATATGTGTAGCAAAGGCTTGATTTGATTTATAAGTCCTCAGATGGCTGTCTCTTTGGGTAGTAGGTTTATCCTTGAAAGTTGTATCCCACACTTTTCCTCACCTTGAAACTACATATTTTTGTGTGATGTCTGCATTCCAGTGATGCAGAAACACTTCTTAACTGTCACTGACCTGGTGGCCCAATCAAACAGCGACGAACGGCAAGACACCTTAGGGCTAACGTCGATGTATCTCTCTTTGCTGGTTGTATCCCTTCCCTCCTCTCCCTGCTGCAGCACGTTTTGCAGGAAAGACGGTGACATGAGTTGTATTCGGCCAAGAAAACAAAAAGAACACCATGAGACAGCACCGTAAGGTGGAGTAAAGGTCCAAACTGATGATCAGTAACGTAGGGATGGGATCGCCGAGGTCAAAGACCTTTTGTGAGCTGAGGCACATCTAGTTCTTGCAACTTAATGGATGTGATGCAGATACAAGTTTAAAGCCCTAACTAACCAAGCCGCCCAGTGGGGTTTGAGTTTAAGTCCCCACTGACCAGTGACTTTGGCCGTGTCTTCTGTGTCACTGCTGGGGGAGGTGTTACATTCCACGATTAGCATTAACACCATGTTCTTGTCATGGAGATAATCAGATAGAGATGCAATAGGCTTTTGTAGCCCTTTGGGAGACAAGATGTAGTGTCAGATAAGACCTATAAAGTACAGACACTGCAAACTTGTATTGAAACCAGTTTTTTTAGTGGGTGAAGAACTTCCCAGAAATAAACTTCCCCACGTTGTATGTTTCCTCATGAATATAAAGTTCCAACATAAGGCTGTAATAATAGTATTGTGAAACAGAGGTTTTCACTGTGTGAGACTCTGGCGTCCCACCATTGGCATCTTGTCCAGGGTTGTCCCCATCTTGTGCCCTATGCTGTCTGGAATATCCCCCCCCCCCTCAGCCCCCAACCCTGCACTAAGTGGTTGGAAGATAAATTGGATGCAAGAATGGGACTCTGGTTACAGTCCATTTCACCTATTTTTGGTCCCACAGCAAGTTACATGGAAGGAGACCTGTTACTGGTGTAGCTTCTAGAAAATTACTATGTGTGAATTTATATGCTTGAGGTACAAACCTCAAGCATGCTTGTGTTTCCTAAAATATTTAAACCCGTTCATCTCAAGATCAGTTCGAGTGGCGGTTTCTGAAATCTTTGCTGAGTTCAGATGATTGGCTCTTACAGTCTAAAGTCTGATTCTCAGCCCTGGCGGACTCCATTGATTACTTCACCAGAAATACAGTAATCTGCTTCACCGGAGAGAATTAAACTTAACTGGGCTGCTATAAAACCGTTTTATTAAAGCTATACATGAAACAGTTAAACTGCTGGCTGCATTGGCACCTCAACACAATATATAAATAGTACTCCACTTAAACAAATGAATCTGTCACTCAGGTATTTAATTTTCCATTGTCTATGAACTGTTTTTTAAAAAGTCAAATTATTTTGTCATAATTATTGTTGGCAGTGTACTTACTGATGACCAGAAAATTAAGGACTGTATGTTATATTCCATTCCTGCCAGTAAATCGTCCAAAAAATGTAGAAATGTCAGGATAGATTTTGTCATGATTAATTGACAGCTTAATAAAACTTAGCGACCGCTGTTCTAAACAAAGCAATATTTCTGTGCGTTGCGAGCGTGGGACGCAGTTATTGTGACAGATCCAGGTCACGTTCTTTCAACTTGTCTATTTTTTTTGTTGTTGCCATAATTGCTGAAGTAATATACTTCAACTTAATAAAAACCTTATACATGGTATGTCAAAGTGAAAACAGTGGAATTATTGAAGTTGAAATATGAATTTTAATATATGAATGCAATTTTTTTTTTTTTACCCTTTAAAACTTTTTGTTATGTAGAAATGTATGTTCTTAATTAAAATTATTGTAATTAAATTATCCTGTTGCTATAGTTTGGACAGTTTGAATGAGTACATTTCATCGTCCTCAAATGTGCAGTGTTAGCAATACCAAAGTTACCTATAAACACTGGAAAACAGGTGTATGTATAACTGTATCGGCTTCCTGTCAGCATTACACATGGGGGACAGTGTGGAATTTCACACCCATGTGAACTGTGTTTTCAGGCTGTTCCTTAAAAGGACGGGACTAAGGAAGACCAGTGAAGGTGTGAAGAAACTCATGAGGCCCAGAAACATCATCCAAGAAGCTGGCAGAAGGGCAGCATTCATAATTCCGCAAGGGCCACGGCAGGACGGCTAATTCTAGTATTCCGATGCCACATGCTGCAATGTTGCCTCATAGAAGTAATTATTTGGAGGGTATGTCACCCCACAGGGAGGTTTTTGGTATAAAGAAGACGGTAATCCAAACGTCTTTTAGCTGTGGCTGCCAAAGCAAGGAACCGTTAAACTTAGGCTTTGGGGAGAAATAAAACTCTGCCCCCTGCTGGACAATGGAGGAACACCCTTAAACGATGCAATATGGTGTAAATATTCTCATAAACGCTACTCTGTCGGCTAATAAATTAAACGTTAGCATTTGTTTTCATATTTAGCAGTGTTTTGAAATGGCTTATAAATGACTTAATAAAAAGTAACAGCTTTAAATGGAAAGTTAAATTTTAATTACTCCCCAAGCATAATGTTCTTTTCTCGCACAAAGAAAGGCTCTGCTGTATGATGACAGCGATGCAGGCACAGAGGTGCGGGTGAAGATAAGATAATTTGACTTCCTGTTATTTTCAAACTGGATGATTTGTGAATTAGATGACATAAATAGGCAAGTTCTAATGCAATATATATAGTTTATATAAGTTTTTTTGTAAAAGGTTGCAGTCGCTTCGGAGTAATGATTCTGCTAAAAACATAAACGTAAATGTAAATGTAAATGATTGGAATGCAGACTTCATCTGACCTCTTTATTTGCCTGACCTCACATTGGACGGGACACCTTATGTCAGACCTGAGATACTCAGCACCTGGCACTGTGATCCGTGGGCCCTGTCCTCTTCCAAAGCAGCATACGCGCCGGACAAGTACCACTGTGTCATTTATAGATCTGGGCCTGACCGTGAGATGGGGAGATGGGGTCAAGCTGAGCAGCTTGCTATGGGGGGGTTTAAACAAAGGACTAAAACCCAGCGACTGCCATTGGAGAGAGCCGCAGCCTATAGTCTTATTGGGCCGTCTGCTGAAACGTGGTCTTCTTCCTGATTCAGCAGCACCTCTCTGTGACAAACTCCCGGCGCAGAGTCTCTATGGGATTTGGCCTTTACCTCCTCCTGATCTCGTTTCCCTCCAGCTGCTTCCCCACATGAAACGTGTTACTACTTCTAGGGCTTGCCCCCCCCCCCCCACACACACATAGTGCATCTCTGTAAATCCCAAGGAGGCATCTGCAAGCAGGGGCCAACTAACTTCCTCGGGGGCCCTAGGCTGAAATGGGTAGGGGGCTCCCTAAGTGAGCCATTCAAGCCATTTTTCGGAGCTGAAAGAGAAACGCGAGGGAATTTAAAAATGATATAAAATCTATAATATGTTAATCAAAGTGCAGGGAGCCAATGGTGAAACTTAATGATCAGGGTGGGGGCGCGAATGCTGTCGGTAAAATTGGCAGAATGGGGAGGGGAGAATCACACCAGCGGATAGATTGGCCAAATTTACCGTGGGCCCATGTAGTAGCCTAGGGTTAGCCAATACCTGAGTCGGTTCACAGTTTGTCTCCCACTTTAACAGGATTGTATGAAGAGATGTAATGTTAGTCTTGAATCCTTGCACTGTTTTCTTCTTATGCTTGTCCCAGTTAGCTTGCCAATGAAATGGCTGTCTACCACTAGACTCCAGTGTGAACGGAAAGTTGGTTAGTGCAAATCTCAAAGCAGGAGTAGTCCATTTCAGTAATAGTCCATTTCAGGAATCGTCAGGAATAGTCCATTACAGGAATAGTCCATTTCAGGTGAGACTGGGGGGCAACTTTGTCTATCTTGCAAACTAAAAATGCAAATAACAGACATGTTACTATAATTAAAATGATCATATTACCTTATATGCAATATATTCCGTCTTTGTGGAGCCCCTAGATCTCAGGCAGCCATTTACCTTCCCCTGACTGAAGCTACAAGGAGGGCAGATCTATGGGCACCTGTAGGGTCAACTGTAGGGGGTTGGGGCCCCCTGGGCTAAAGCCATTGTTGGGGCCCTACTTACAGCGAAATGCTACTGTTACAACCTGAAAAAAACCTTGGGCCTCCTGGCTGCATCCCTGGCCAGTGCCACGTACGGCCTTTGGATTGCATAGCGCCGTGTCCTGTAAGCAACCTTAAAGGGTACCGTCTGATTTTTGTGTTGAATCCAGTGGCATCTCTCTGCACTCTGCTGTGTCATGTACAGAGCTGCCAGCTCGTTCTGCTTGGATGAGCAAAATGAAATCGCCCCTAGGTTGAGATCTGATCTTGCTACCTCCCCTGTTAACAAGGTATCTCTTACACAGCACAGTATGCTTTACTCAGCTTTGATCCTTTAATGCCTGTATTTCACCTCAAATATAACTTGCAGTTTTTTTTTATGGTGAGGTATGGGAATCGTATATGTCTGGGGCCATATAGCTGTGCAGTATGTCAAACCTGTTAACCTTATATATCAAAGAAAGAGATGGAGTGGTGTGCAGCTTCGACAACAACCAGGAGGATTAAGCAGGACAAACAGTCGAAGTTCTAAGTGTCCTTTGATGTCCTCACGGCAGGAAATGAACACTTTGGCGCCGGGTGTAGTGAGCCATCAGAAAGCATATCAATCGACAGCCTTATTCAAAGGGTCAGCTATGAAAGAATCTCACAATGTAGAATCTAAAGCTTTCAGTGAATAGAATCCCTATTTTATGGGCCACAAGCAACAAAAATACAGGCCAATATTCAGCATTTTCTGTTATTCCATAATTTTTTTTGTAACAATGGTTTCTTTTTGGATGACTTGTAGATCTGGAGCAAGTAATGTTTATGATGTGGCTTAATTTTCTGCAGCTGGTGGTCTTTCACACCTTTGGGGTTGCAGGGGGCGGTGAGTGACTCAGCAGGCTAGGTCTCTGTGCCTGCGATGGTGATTTGACCCCTGACCTCGGCAGTACAGTCACCTGTCCATGAGCCTTGAGCAAGGCCCTTAACCCCCAGTTCCATGCCACCACACATTGTTTGACTCCACACTGTGACCCTCAAACTGGTGATGTATCAAAGGTGATGTATCAAATTCCTATATGAGTTCAGGTTCTATTAGGGTTAGGTTGATATGTTTGCTGCATGTTCCACATACATGCAGTTCAATATCGCAGCTATGGACACGTGGTTGTGTTTATGCACAGATGTGTGCGATCTGATACCCTACCTTGTACCCAGTGCGTTCTGGGATATGCCCCACTTTATAGCCATAGGTTGCCCTAGGGTTAAAATTCTATGTTTTCTGACTGTATTTATCCAGGTTGGATGAGCTAATGTCTCACTGAGTTCTTGGCATGAGAGTTAACATTCTGATGCTCACTTAGATTCACAGCTAACATAACTGACAACACCGCTGCATAAAGCTCATGGACTCGGAGGCTGGAGTTTCAGCGTTGGTGGGGAGGGGGGGTGAGTAATGCCATAACTTTTCTTAATGCTGTGCCACCCACAAGGGTCTTGGTGAGCTTGTTCCACTCTTATCGCCCCAGTTAACCTGCAAATCCACTGCTAGGGCAACACAGAGCATCTGAATTTCAATGATCTAGAGGGTCAGTGCTCCAACATGTTTCAACTACATAAGCACTGAGCCTAAGGTATAATATACATTACGTGGATCTGATTTTTGGTGCAGGTTACCCAGGAAGTGATTGTGTAGTTTACCATTGCACGAGGAACATGGGGAACCTCCTACTTACCCACATGTAGAACCTCATCAGTGATCCTCAAAACCACAGATCGATTGAGAAGCAGCAGAGCCTCCTCACTGGAGTCCAGTGGCTGAGAAACATTAGCCCACGGCACAGCAGAAGAGTGTGATGTCATCATCCAGTGACAGAGGCTAACCCAGCTCCAAGAGCACTGTCACCTAGATGGCAGCGTCCTTTAGCTGTCCATGGAGAGGTCATAAATGCGCCATCTGGTTTCCCAGCAGGCACAGGAAAAATCCTTCAGGGGGTAGGATTGTACAAAGGCGTATAGCCCGCTCACAACAATTAAGCTTCATCACTGGGTTTTCAGCTTTGCTGCACAAAAAAGGCCTCTAACAGTAACCCTCAGAGTCTAACCTTTAAACAGGATATACAAACCACTATATCTGCCACGTTAAAATGACAGTTTCGTCTGACGATGTTTTTCGTTATGATCCTACACAGAAGTAAAACCTTCGGGATTCCTGAATGCGTTTGCTGTTATTATCTCTCCATGCGTCAAACATTTATTTGTAATTTCGCTTTCATTTCGGCTTGTAACATTCAGCACTTCAGCACACAGAAATCACAAGCCTGTTTTTACAAGATAGCGCTCCTATGAAAGATTAGCATGATTAATAGTTCAGCGCTCTAACAATGAGAAGACAATTGCCATACTGGGAAATTGCGCAAAGTGCACTTTCTCTGATTTCCAGCATTGCTCTTGTGGAATTAATCAGCTTTTTAAAATCTTATTTTCATACATAACACATCTGGTCCATCCTGTATAGCTGTTTTTCCTGGAAGAATGCCACACTGTGGTTTCATCAAGCTGAGCTGAGGACTGACTGGATTTTATTTTCTCTTCTTCCAATTCAGCTACTTTCCTATTCACTTGAACATCGAACAATCATTATTTGCAGAGCAGTGCAAGTAAAACTAGGTTAAAGGATCGTCTGTATCTATGTAGTATACAATATAGTTCCTTCAGGCTGAACACATCTTTTGTGTTTGTGTGTGTTTTTAACACGGTTCTCGGGTTTCCTTCATAAAGCGGACCCAAACTTGATCAGAACTGGTTCAGAACCAGTTCAACAAGGTAACCAAGACCAATCACTGAGGTTACCTGAAACAATGAACAATGCAATGGGTGTCCAGGATCGCAGTCAACAACAAAAAACGGCTTTAGACAAGAAATTTATGTCTCCATTGTTTCCAAATTATCTCAGCGAGACCTGATATTAAGAACTACCTGGCTGCAAAACAGTTGTCTTCAGAGTAGCCAACTTTTGGTTAAAAAAATAAGAAAAGAAAAGAAAAGAAAAACAAGGAAACACAGGACCAGCTGGCTAGCTAACTATTGTACCTGGATATTTAAGTGAATTACTGTAGTAAAATGCTCTGTGCCAGGGGGCAAACAGGGTAAATGGCTAAGAAAGCAAGCAAACAAGACATCTGCCAGGCAAATAAATATCAGCCGGCCAGAAGCACAAACATAATTCTGGATTCACAATAAAACGTTTTTTTTAAAAAAACACACACACACACACACACACACACTGTGCTGACAATAATAATAATATCCCGTGAAGATTAAGAGGACTGAAGTATGGGTGGGTGAGTGCGGGAGGGGAGGGGAGGGGAGGGGAGGGGGGCGAATCTGCCAAGAACCACATTCCTGTGGTAATTCTTTTTGTAGATCAAGCTTTCCGGAAACCGATAATAATTCCAGGAAGAAAGCAGGGTAGGTGATAGTAAATTCAACACAGTGCATGAAAAACAAATTAAAAAAACGGTAAAAAAAAAAAAAACAAACAAAAAAAAAAAAAGGTTAATATTCAGTGTGAATAAGTTGAGCTGCCGGGGCCGGTGTCCTGGGAGCTGAGTGGGATTATAGCGGATCGTTGCGCTGCACCATTTCACATCCCCACTCTCATGCTATGCTTTGGCCCCTTTGGTCACATGCTGATACAATCATCCATGGCCGCCTTAATAAATGACATCACTCGCTAAAAATACACCCTGCCCATTTCAGACGCTGTACTCCATTTGGCCAGCCTTGGCCAGAACAGATAGCGTTTGGCTGCCAGGGATGCGTGACTATATGACTGTAGTAGTCAGGTGTGGACAGCAGGGGGAGCTCTTGCGAGCCTGCAGAGCGGGGTTGCAGAGGTAGAGCGACAGGCTTGCTGTCTGTTCTTCAGATTTAGCATTCCATTCATACAAACTACTGCCTTCTCATTTTCATAGCACTGGCCTGTGTTTTATTTTTAACTAAATATTATTGGGAATGGAGGGGGGGGGGGTGATGTTAAAGGGAAAACCAGAGAACAAAGCATTCATGTTTGCTCCAGGATAATAAAAGATAATGTCTAAAAAAGGAGCTATGTACGAATGACTCAGGCACTGGGCTCCAAGTGAAAAATGACAGCACCGCAGATAGTAAAACAGTCATTGCGGGCTGTTAATCAAGTCACGGTTGAATTACTTTCATTTAAAATTAATTTCCTAGATGAATTGTACTCCCGGTTCCCAAAACACTCCAATAATCTGCCTGCAAACGGACGTTAGCAAACACGGAAGTAAAAGCAGTCATTATCAGATGCGAATCGATAGTAAATGAAAAATGTGCACACGGACAAATGAAGTAATAATGATAAAAAAACATAGATCCACAAACTGAAGAAATTCACCAGGTTCTTCGGGGATATGTGTGTCCATCCATTTTGTTCCTCCACTTTTTTAAACTGGTGCAAAACACTCCCACACAAGCACACACCACCACGCACACTAAGGGAGATTTGGAGACACAGATTTGCCTCTGGACTATTGGGTGAAATAATTTAAACAGTAGATGGGAACAATCCACACACAGATCCGTGTCTAGACGCACCACGCAGGATTGAGGCCTCAATTCCGCACAATGCATTGTATGTCTGTATATAATATTGCCGATATCCATCCATCTTCACTAACTGCTTGTCTAGTACCGGGTCTCACTGAGCCAGCAGCCAATCCCAGACAGAACAGGGTGTGAGAGAAGGAGCTCCCTAGACAGCCAGTATAAACATATAACAGCATATTTTGTGTACCTGCATAAGCCATATAAGCATAAGGATTGGTCAAGCTGCACGCTGACAGGCAATAAGGGCTGATACAGATTATCTTTACGCTAGAGGCCCTAAAATGATCAATTAGCGTCACCATTAAATGTGCATTTGAACAATCAGAAAAACAGCATTGCTTGTTCAGTATCTTTCTTTCTCCCCCAAATAACGAAGATTGCTTCCTGGTTCTGTTTCAATACATTCCTGCAGTCTGCAAAATTAGTTCCTGTGGTCCTAACACTTTAATGGACTGAGCCATTTGGGGGTGGGCGTGTGGGGTGGTGGTGGGGGCAGTCAGACTACTCTACAAAGTAGGAAAGAGGCCAGTTTTAATTTAACGCAGTGCGGCTCTCGTGCTTAGCCGCAATCGCTGGAAAGCGCCACACATACGATCCGCCGTGGCGTTTGGGGACGGCTGAGACCCCCTCCACGGTTAAGCCATCTGCGTGAGCTTAAACAGGCCTCCAGAGCTGTAAATATCTACAAAGACCAAGAGCGATGGTGCAGCATCCCACTGCTGAGTGAAAACACATTGAAGTTAGGTAGTAAAATATTTTAATTAAATATACAGTGGATCATAAAGTACAAAATATTTCGCCAGCTATGTGATCGGGATGCTAATGGCACATAGTATCAAAAGCGTCTCGAGAAGAACAGCCTGGATACATAAAATACAAAACCAGCAAACTGAGTGTGGATAATTGGCTCATTCATAAATGTAGTGTTTCAAACCTAATAACCTTAAAACAGAACTAAATAGTGTTACCAAAACGACTTTTACTATGTACAGATACACAGAATAATAAAATAATATCAAAGGCTAAATATGACTAACAGAAGTGTACATTATTTACAAAAATACAGACAGAGGGATATTACACATCAGTAAACAAGTTTGTGTTATGGGAGCTTGAACAGCAGAGAATGAACCTTAACCCCTGGTCACAAGCGACTACAACAACGTCGTTCGGTAGAGGGGCTCCCAGAGAACTCCTGGCAAACGTTGTAATTACGGGGCAAGAAAATTCCCAGCATGCAACACAATCATAATGAATGTTGTGAACTAGACCAGATCTCCACCCATCCTTAGAGCGTGTGGCCTAGTGAAATACCCCAGCAGTGATTAATTTCTGTGTACGTGCATACTGTAAAAACATCAGGGCAGGTACACCCTCCCACCCCCATCACAATTACCAGTGTAACATATTTCTGATAAAATATAGAACGAGTGTGAATTCCGAGATCCAATTGTCGCTACTTCAACATTCTGTTGCATCTAATTTGTTCCGTTTATATGTAATCTGTTCGACAATTTATATAACAAATATTAAAAGGCACCAACCTTTCGAAGCAGAAACGGGGCAAACCCAATTTCATAATGTTTATATTGATCGTTTCGAATTAAATATATCACGTCCACATGATCTCCAGGAATATCAATGTTTTTTTCTTTTTGAGGTCACGTGCAACCGTAGCAAATGCAGTGCAAACTGGAGAGACTGCAGCCTTGTTATGCTTATAAAACAGTTTATTACTCGTTTTAAAAAATATTACATAGCAACCTTGAGTGTTACTCCAAAAACTCTGGAGAAAATACACTTTAACTATTATATACCCCCTCTACCCCCAGCCCACTGACACATTAAAACAAATTACTCCTGACAACAGGAGATTTTCAATCATGTTGACTTAGACATTTTTTTTACCCAAATCTTTTGTGCAAAAGAGTTACATATGCCACTAGTACTTATCACTGCTGACAAGTATTTTCCAAATTACGTTTTATTACATTACATTAAAACCAGTTGCCATTGACTGCTGTCGTGATGTAAAGCCCGCCCCCTCATCCACTATTATTACCATATTCAGAATCTCAGCTTGCTCCTTGAAAGAAAACCCGGCTTGTTTAAGTGCTCTTAGGACGAACGATAGTCTTTAACATTTTTTCTGGTGAAATCGTTCAATGGTTGCGTAGTTCCTGAATTGTCTTCTGGGAAAAAAAATAGGAACAAAAAAAACTTGCACCTGCAGGAAAGAGAACAGCATCTGACTCTGAGTAGTCCGTTACATTGCACTTCTTTTTCACACGAAAACAATCTGACCACATTGTCGTTTTTAATTCAGAGCGGTCAGAAATTACAGTAGCTAGTGAACAGAATAGAAAAAAAAAATGCTGCAATAATTTTGTTTTAGTATGTACAAACACCTCAGTCCTTACAATTAACAAACTTAATATAACATCATTCTGGTAGAGACAAGTCAGCTACGTACGGGGGAGGCTTTTGGAGATACTTGAAAAGGGGACTAAACATTCTGTGAAAAGCTCTTCACATTTTACCACTGAAATAGGAGATTCCTGATAGTAAACAGCTCTGTTTTTTTATTTACACTGAACAAAATTATATACTGCAAACATGGTTGCATTCAACAGTATGTAGTCTCTAACAGTGACCCCTGGAGGTTTGAAATGAATTTGCAAACTACCACTGCAGATCTACAATTAAATAAAAAAAATACAATAAGGAATAATATTTAAATGACTATTGAACTTTTCCAACAGTAAACCTTGGTTATAGTTTGCAGTAACAGTGTTCTTTAATGTTTCATAGTGTTTGAAAGGAGAAATCCCATTTCCCATTGTAATGAAACTGCACTGTGCATTGCATTGATTTGTCACACAACTTGTTTTATACTTTGGATATGCAGCCATATGATCCGAGCTATAAATTCTTCTGCCCGGAGCCTCTGCAGCCTCCACAGTTTTCAAAACGAGAAGCAAAGACTAGATCTACAACTGCCGTTGCCAGGATGAGACACGATCAGCCCGGTTGGCCCATATAATCGAAGAAATGTGCAAATCATGAAGCGTCAGTGGCAAAATCAGGTGCAATAGGGGGACCGTTCCCAGTCTCAAGAGTCTTCAGTCATTAACTGCCAGCTGTCGGTTGCCTAGACCATGCTCCGAAGGGCGGGGAGATGGGGGTACGTGCAACCCACATGTGAGGGAGGGAAAATGCCACGCTGCTTAGCTGACGGGATCGCCAGGATGGTTCGCTCATGAGAGTTTGGTGCTGGGGTGCACAGAGGGCAGCTGGGGTGGGCTGAAAGCGGGCTGGGCGTTCAGGGCAGACACAGGGTACAAGCCGTGGTGCAGGAGGTCTCCATAAGAGCTTCCCACGGGGTGCCTGTACAGGTGTGGCGGGTTGGCGGCGGAGGCGAGTAGCTGCCGGCGCATCATGAAGGAATGGATGGCGAACGGGGGCACCAGTGGAGAGATGACGGCCTGGTTCTTGAAGTACTGCAGCGGGTGCGAGTAGCCAGCCGGAATGTGAGCGCCCAGGCCCTCACACACATCCTGCACCTGAGATACAAACGCTCCGGGGTACAGTGCTGGGAAGATGGGGGAATGGACGGGGAACTTGTGGCTCTCCACGTAGCTGCTGATGTGCATGGCGTGTGCCGGCTCCATGGGCTTTATCCCCTCAGCTTCTAGGTCGGGCGTCTTAGCTTTGCCCGCGGCGTCTTTCACCGAGTGCATGGGCGTCACGGCCCGGATCTTCTTCTCTGGAGGCCCGTTCTCCAGCTCCTCCAGGTTCCTCTTCAGAGGCCGGGCAGCGCCGACGTTCTGTGGGCTGCTTTTGGCACTCAGAATAGGCCGTACCATCTCCTCCATCTTGTAACCCATGATGTCCTCCCCGCATCCATTCTGCGTATTCCCCACACTTCTAGGGGGAAGGTCTATACCCTTTTTAGGGGGGGTCATAGTCATGGGAGGAACACGGCAAGCCCTGGGATGAAAGTCAATATTCGAGGTCTGATTGTTGGCCACCTGAAAGGGAGGGGGATTGGTCTTCACCTCTTGTTGGATTACAGAATGGGGTAACCCACACAGAGAGGACTTGGAGGGGGCCAGACTCTGTGACGTAGATTTAGGAAGACTCAAATCTGTTGGCTGGTCTTCCGATGGACGTTCTCTTGGAGAAACCTTTTCCTTTTGACTCAAGTGAGTGCTATAAGTCAAAGCAATATTGTCAGGGCTGCTGGGAGGGAATCCCTGAACAGTGTCACAGTCTCGAAACAACGTTTCTCTGCTCAAGTACTTGGTCAGCTGATCCTTGCTCAGGTGGTGCTCAGTCTGCCGGTAGAGGCTGTGCAAGTGAGGGGAAGAATAGAATTCGTTCAGGAAGCTTGGCACCTTGGTGGGCCGCAGCACCTGCTTCTCCGACAACTTCTCGACCTCGTCTCGGAGCTCGGGTCTCAATAGAAATGGTTCTACCACGGAGCTGGCCTGAGGATGGGAAACCTCACATGTGAACGGCTCTGACTTCCCACTTGGGTCACGAGGCAAGGCTTCGCCTGAAGGTCTTCTCTCCTCCATGGTCCGTGCCTTGAAGCTCTGAGCGTGCTGGATGACAGATGGTCTGTTGATCACCACAGTCTCTGTGTTGGACCCCAGTGGGCTCTGTAGAGCAGGCGTGTCCTCGGTGCTGCTGCTTGTGCATTTCGTGTTGATTAATGGTGGAGGTGCACCAAAAGAATAGTTATTGGGCAAAGCGGTCCCACTGACCTGAGACAAAAACTTCTTTTTAGCCAACGGAGACATAATACCGGAGTTTCCCCTTGGATACACAATTGGGGTGTAGTTAAAAGAGGACTCGTCCTTGCTGGAGAGCTCCCCCTTTGCTTGAGCAATTTCTGGAAATGAGAAGCTCGGGGGTGGCTTCTGTTTCAAGGTGGGTAGCACCATGCCAACGTGACTTTGGGTCTCCTTATTCACGAGGGGATCCACCTTGCCCACAGAACAGGGAGCAGCATGGTCCAACACACCATTCTGCAGCTCCGGTGCGCATGTCATGGGTGTTGGCTTGGGAGTTGCCTTTAAAAACCTATCGTCTGTCTCTTCTGGCAACTTGGCGCTGATATTATCCGAGATTTCGGGGTGCTTGGCCGACGGCTGAGACGAGGATAATATGTCCCTGGTGACTCGGTCATCCTGGACATTTTCCCAGGGTGGTGTACAAAGCAATGGCTTCTCCCGTGCATTGCTGCTCAAAGCTTCTTCTTTCACAGTGAGTTGCAATTCCTCTTCCTCATCTTCCTCCTCCTCTCCAGACTTGACCTCCTCCTTTGCAAGGTGCTGAGTCTCTGGCTTCAATTCAACACATTCTTCTTGACTCTCCTCTTTGTCGTCAGAGGCCTGAAACCACAAAGAGTTATGTTAGTCACTGAGAGCTTGAGATACTACTCAATGACTTGCACAAGCAAATATAGTCACCCCACTGTCAAAGTTAACGTAAATAATCCTCCAAACAGATGATTCAAGTCAAATGTACTTAACTAAACCTGACCCCAGAGAGTCACATCCTTCACTGGGAACCATATTTGCAAATGGCTAACATCAAAGCAATCACTGCTTAAGAAGTTATATTGAATATCCACTGGTGACAGATGACTTGAGTGTTAAGTACACCAGGAGTAAGTTGAGAAAACAGTACTTGCCAAACAGGAATTACGTCTGTTCTCTTAAAATAAAAAGCCGCCCCAAATGACATCTGGATTGAAGATTAGATTGAATTTCCATCCAATAATCATAATCGGTCTATTTATTTGCATTTATTTATTAGCTAAAAACCTGAGATCTGAGCACTGCTCTGGCCATTCTGACAAGTTTAGTCTATATACTTTAAGGTTTGACATGAACTGCATCCAGGGACAGGATACAAAATGGCATTTTCAAACATTTCAAAGCAGACTGCCAGCCTGCCTATTCATAATCCCCGATACGGAAGCTTGACAGATGTTTTAAAAAGTATCTCTTCTTAAATTCTGTTCCCTACATTCTCAGGGATTGTAACCATCTCCAAAAAAAAAAAACAGGTGTAACAACATCCTCAAATAACAGGAAACATCCATGCACAATAAGTAGTGTTACGCTGATTGTGATTTTTCTTTAAGTATGAAAATGAAATCCCCTGTGCTGTCACATATAATGTTTCTGTGCTGCAGCTGTGGTCTTTGTGTGGCTGGCAAGATCTGACCCCCCGTGTCACATTAGGGCTTGGCTTGCAGCACACTGGAATGACAAGACCTTTCATGTTTGTTGATACTCTCTCACAAGCTGTAGGCTTTTAGTGCCTGGTGACCAGTAGATATAGTTATACACCACTAATGGGGTGTGTCTGGTTGTTGGCAATGAATGTATCACTCAAGACTCACAGCTGTCTAACTCTACTCAAAATATATGAACTTCACTTACTATGTCGTAATTCTCTACTGACAACATGTCCATGTGCTGTACACAGTATGACCATAATGCAAAATTAACATTTTTAATGTTCGCAAAATGCACTCTTAACCGACAGAGGGAATGTTTGTTAAGTGCTATGGTTTGGAGTTTTTAAACCCCCTCTGTGTTTTTTGTCTTCCTCAAACTGAATAGTACATTTACATTTTGTACTTACCATGTACAATCAATTATCTCAAGAGGCTTTCAAATTACTGAAAATACCAGAGCGATGAGGCAGGCATGTCACTGGAAAACTCGTCAGGCCTTACAACAGTCCTCTTTGTTTCCACACTATAGCCCTATTATTCATTTCATGCACTGCAGAAATTAATATATGCCTTGTAGCTGTTCTAAAATGTGTCTAAATTTGACACTTCAGGAGAGAATTCAAAAGGCCTTTTCAACTCTTTTGTAATCATTGGTTATTCATGGAAAAATAATAACTCAATTTTCTTTTCCTTCCAGTGCCGTATTCTTTTTTTTCCCCCCTATTTATGCTTAACTGGAGAGACATTTGCAAATCACCAAGGATTTATTGTTTTTTTTTATGGGGTGGAGATAAAAATAGCACGCGGGGCTTATGTAAGAACAGAACATGGCATCTTTTCATTCTCCGCACAATAGTCCATCAAATATGCTCAGAAACACTTTTTCACGGCAACCACCCGCTCGTCCCGGTCTGCGCTGAACGGAGCGCGGCCGCTTGTAACGGACATGACGTCCACGTGATCTGAGGAGGGCGGTACAGGAGGCATGCCCAGAGCAGAATGAAGAAATATAACGACTAAAACAGGACAACAATATATAATAATAATAATAATAAAAAACTAATGCGGTTACCATGGCGAAAAACACTCACATATCTACCCGTCACTGCAGAGGCAGTTAGAACCTCCATTCAGGCTAAAATAATTATGTTAAAACTAGCCTCTTCTGACAGCCCTGTTCTTCTGGGACTTTGACAGCTTATTTGTTAAATAAAGAAGGCTCCCTGCCTAAAGTGGGCTGTCATGTTTCTTTTTCTTCTTTTTCTCTTCCCAAAGCGCAGAGAGGTTCTTGGCTATGTGGAACCAAAGGACTTCATGTGTGACTGACCTGGGAGGGGACGCCTTTCACTGAGGCCTCCTTTTCAGTCCTGCCCTTGTGGTTCTGTTCATCTTTGGGACGCTTCACCACAGCCACCTTTGTCCTAATGCCCCCCTCCTGGGTGCCGGCCTCCTGTTTTCTGGACTTGACCGGGGGTAGGGGCTTGTCTTCCTCTCCTTTGGTGTACCTCTCATAGGGTAGGATGAGTCTGGGTGAGGAGGGGGGATTGGAGAGGGACACAGGTGAACAACAGGGGCCCATATGTCACAGCATGGTCCAGAAAACCAGCATACCCACAACTGTAATATACTGCACATGTAGACCTTTCACTGCTCTATAATCTCAATAGATATCCAATCTCTGCTGCCACACCGTACAATCCACATGTTCCTTTAATTAGGTACAGTATTTTAAAATCTATTAAAGATGAGAACAACATATAGAAAACTGCACTCTGCATTTTCATGCATATTTTAATTATCTAAAAGTTTCTGCATGTGCATGTGGGTTTACATCAGTAAAAGTCTGCCTGCATATAATGCAAATGGATCCATAGGTGCTCATTTGCTTTAAACAAAGATGTATACAGATGGGAGACAATGCACTCAAATCTAATTAAAAGCATTTCTGCTCTCGGCAGCTGATGACATAAATCTGCTCTGTACCCCCGATGTGTGCCCCACGTTAACAACATCCAGATCAATTCTCCCTGGGAAGCAGAGCTTATAAAACCAGGCTAAGCGGCAACGTCTGAAGAACTCAGGGTATAATACTGTAAATAAACCTTCAAACACGCACCACTCCATTTCAAATAACATTATTATTTTTTACTCTGCTTGAATCTAATTGAACGCATGAAGATACTTTTCTTTTTAATTTATTTTATTGCACATTCTCGATGCAGACCCCTGATACGGAGATGGTAATTGGACGGGATATATTTCGCTGAAATCGCACTTTCTGCTCCAGCGGATAGGAGTTTTCATAATGTGATTTGTGTGATTAATGAGTCACAGTGGGAAGTATCCGAGGCACGCTGAATTATAAATACTACCTCCACAGTAAAAGACACAGTGGAAAAAAACAGAATGTGGGAATGAGGAACGGCGTAAATATCAGGACAGAACATTTTATGAGCTGCTTAAAAGAGCTGTGACAAAAGCTGTAACTAATTATTTGGCTTTTTATTTGCCCCGCCCAGTCACCATTCTCACCAATACACCCAACCCCAGGCATTTTCTAGATGCTGTGACATCAGAAGACTGTTTAATTCCCACCACTTTCGCCCTTTCCCTGTATTTATTCAACCGCGGCTCCCAATCGACTCCCACCGCTAAAGAGTAGAGCCCGCACTGAGCATGCGCGGCCAGAGCGGGCGCGAGGAAGCGAAGTGGAAACCTATTGGCCGGTTCAGGCCTGGCAGCCCTCCAATCATGGAGCTAAGCAGGAGCCCAGAGGGAACATTCATCTTTAGATCCCATTACCAAAAGTTTAAACATGTTACAGCTGCTAAAACTGGAAAACGTTCGCTGTATGCAGTGAAATCAAAATAGCGTGCGGCTGCCAAATACCTGATTCCCACTGTAATGTTTCAGTTCATGTTTATATAATGAAAGCATAATAATACGTACAATGATTTATCTTGTTCCTAACTAATCCTCTGAAATCTGAAAGTTTGCAGCAAAGCGTGCATGTTTTGCAAACCTGAGTTTTTCTGACCCATGTTTTACGATTGCCCTTTTATAGTTAAATGTAACGGCAGGCATGGCTCTCTGACCTTAGGTTTTGATGTTTTAGCCAGAGATTGACATCAGATGTTGTCGTTTAATTTAGTTGTTCTGAATATGTTTTTATTTTTACTGATTACTTCCATAAGACTGGAAATCGCTCATAGAAGGAAGGCGTTCATGGGCAGTGAAAAAACGTTCGTATCGTTCTTACCATATTTCCTTTTATGGGCAAAACAAGATACAGCTCTGTTCTGCTTAAGTTTAAAAAGAAAATAAATATGGGTGAAAATTATTTACTAGCAGTCGTGTGCGTGTGTATACACATACACACACTTTTAAGAGCTCAACTGGGCGTGTATGATTATATTTTTTTTGTTATTTTTCATTCAGCTTAGCAACTGGCCAGTTGACAGCAATATAACTACATTCCATACAGCTGGACGAAGGTCTGTGCCAAGAACAGGAAATGTGCAATTAAATGTTCCTTTATGAGAGGGAAAGGGAGAGAGAAATAGAGAAGAAACAAGAAAGGGAAGAAGGAAGGGCACGTTGCAGGAGACCATTAGGCACTTTCTCAAAATAAATAAACACACACACACACTTCTCGATTTCTAGGGAAATGCACATCTAGCCTAAAACTTTGAGCACGTGTGGTTGGGTAATGAACCATAAGCAGGACGCCTGTCCTAATGTGAACACACTCCAGGCTACGAAAGATAGCCCAGGTTCCTACACACTTACACACTACCATACATTTACTATGCCTTTCCACATAGGGGTGCAGACTGAGACGGCCAAAAAAAAAAACCCAGAATGTCACTTTATTCCTCCTGGCCCCTTCTAGCTAACACCCTCCTCAGCACGATTGCATCCCCCTACGTAGCAGTACATTTCTATTTGCACCAAATCACAGACTATTAGCAATTACAGCTTGGCTGCAGACTCAATTAGGAATAATATTGTGTTGTTGTTTTTTTTGGAGCAAAAAAAAAAAAAATCAGTTACACTTCTTATAAGCAACTGTCTGTTCCCACTGCTGAGATATCATCAAAATGTAGACATTTCTTTTTAAATGACAGCATGAATCTTTAAATCCTGAAATGCATACAAAGTTCTACAGTGTAAGGAGTGCTTGGTATATCGAGAGCTTAATGCAGAACTCCTGTGTTCCAGAATGGCCAGACCATAGCTGAGAAACCATCTGTAATCAAAAACCTGCTAAGTTATTTTAAGCTCTCTATTTAAACGACACTGACAATGTAGGTTCATTTTTAGGCCAGATAAATATATTATGCTGCCATTTGGTCCTAGCTTTGCACACTTAAGAGTAGAGCTGGCCTGGTGCAACCCACTCTAGTGCAGGATGTGTGCGCTTATTTTAAGAAGTCTTGATATCTTGCAGCTGCCCTGCTAAAATTCATTTATTGTAATCTCACCTCCTCTGCAAGCATGGTTGGGAGGCCAAGTTCTGCAGCAGTGGCCGTGTGTCACTGGAGTACACAATCACACATGCATGTACACGCAAGCGCATTCCAGAGGCAATGACCGAGGCAATGAAGCTGAAGTAGAACCACCGAATGCAGGGGAAATAAAATATGGTGCAGCGAGGGGTTAATGGGAGATGGGTCATGGTAGAGGAGCAGAACTGTATCTGTATCCGAAGGGACAAATGCCAAGTCAGCATGAGTAAGGCCTTTTCAATAAGAACCAGGGCAACGTCCACTCAACCGCTCAACCAGGACGACGAACCCCACAAGCGCAAGTCATAGACTCGCCTGTCTGTCTCCAGTCCACGGGGGCTCTGTACCTTATCATAATTTTCTACCGTGTAAGTCACAGATTTCATCTGATTAAAATGCCAAAACAGCTTTGTCTGTAATTCACTTAAAAAATGCAGTTAAGTGTAGGTCTTAAAAAAAAAAAAGTAATGCGCTCAGTCATTAATTCCGACTTAATTGCTATGCACAAATCAGGCCGTGAGTAATGACACGCTTTTAGCGGATAGGGGTGTTACTATGGAGATGGCTGTCCAGCTTTGGGAAAAAAAAAAAAAAATATATATATATATATATATATATATGTATATATATAAATGAAGGTGAGCGGAGCTTGCGTTTCGTTGTGTATGTGTACACTGCCTTTATGTGCACACAGGCCTCTGCACCGATCTCCACAGGGAGAGCTGCTCAGAAGGTAATAAGATTCCACCGCAGTGTCTCCTTCCTCTGAGCTTCTAATATGCGTCTTATATAACATTCATTTCCATAATAAGAATTCCGAAACGCGAGTCCCTTTATATAATCTCACTTAGAGAACACAATAATTATACAGAGTGCTGTGTTTATTCTGAGCCCAGGTAGATTTTTTTTAAATGCTCTGCACTCCTGCATGGGGGGGGGGGGGGGGGGGGGCATGCCCCAAAAAAAAAGATATGGGGGGGGTGTGAAAAGAGGGCAAACAGGGGGGAAAAAGAGGGGCGTGCGGGGCCCCCAGCTGC
>JAABNY020000040.1:10781599-10795557 GCA_015164015.2 Brevimyrus niger | reverse complement strand
ACCTTGACAGCCCGAGATAGCTGGGCTGTGGAGCCAGCGGAGCGGTGGGGGGCGCGCGTGGGCGTGGGCTGAGGGCTGCAAATAGAAAGATATGGCGAGGTTGTGCAAAGATGGCAAACAGGAGGGAAAAGCAGGGGCGTTCGGTGCCCACAGCTGACTGTGCAATGCAAAACACGTGTTGGGGGAAAGAGAGAGAGAGAAAGAGAGAGAGAGGAAAGAGAAGTCCTGTTGTTTCCTTACGGCCCAAGGTGCTGCAATCGTGGCGACTAGCAAACAATATCCTATTTATTTTGCATATATGCTGCTGCACCCTGCAGAGCTGTTGTAACCGTGTGAAGGAAGCCCGTCTTCCTGCAGAAGGGGTCGTTACCGTGGCGATGGTCTTTGCAACCCCCCCCCCCCCATCTGCAAGGAGACAGGGTAGGAGCCCGCACCTGCAGTAGAGGTGCCTTCAAACGCCAGGAGGAGCAGTGTGAGTAGAAGTGGACCAGGCCTGGGGTTGTCTAACCTTTCTCCTGTTTCCAGATGCACGCCCTGTTTGCAGGGCCCTTTCCTCAAATAACACGATGAGCGTGGGGGGGGGGGGTTGTTGCTGGTGGAGAGAGAATCGATGCTATTATGGGGCACAGTAACCAGCCAGCCAGGTTTGACAGACTGTCCTTGAAAGACTGTACACAAAAACAGTACCAGTGTGTGTTTTATGTAACAATTGCATAATCTGATGAGCATGCATTTGAAGGGGAGCTTATATTTTCTTAATAACCTTACAAATATGGGCATTTTCATGGTTTTCCATAGAAATGACATGATGTCATTAATAATAAACTATCGTTAACGCTGTGTTTTTCCGATTCCAATGAAAAGACTCAATGCTGGCCATAATAAACACTGCCACCATTTTATAAAGCATTATTTTAAATTTAATTTTAATTAAATAATGCAATACTATTTCTTGATCACAAGATGGCACACTGCCCACTGAAAGGCAGAAAAGCACAAAGGAAGTGTATGCAAATGCATCCGTCTGCAAAAGCTGACTGTTATCATAACAATCCATACAATAAAACCGTTCTGTTAAACCTGTTTATCCTCTACGACATTATACTTCAACCATGAATGCAATTATTAATAATGAATTTGCTGCTTGAGTTCGCAATAGGATTGCTGTGTATTTTATTATTATTATCTACACGACCGTCTCAACAGAAAACGATACAAAGCTTAATTTGACAAAACGTGTTTTCGATTGAACATCTTAAAGAAATTAATAAGGCGCCTCGCAAAGACAGAGTCAACTTGGGCACTGGAGCATTTGCGGCGTTGCCTCGTAACTCTCTGCTGATGAAATGCTCCATGTCCCCCCATAAATTACGCCTTTAGCCACACTAAAAGATAGGTATGGATGGCAGTTTAGCGGGTTCACGATGCTAAATGAATGTTAAACACACAACTGGACGCCTGTTATTGAACATAATGGAAGCAGGAGCGCTGCCTGGGGCCCACTATCCCGCTGCTAACAGAGAAAACCAAGGCAGAGTTTTAATTAGCACTTCTGGTGAGTTGTGATTTAGCTCAGGTGGTTGTAATCTGCATGACGCTGAGTGCTTCGTCAAGCGGGGCTCGATCAGTGGAAAAGCAAATGTTCGACCAAAATAAAGCAAAGAGGTATTTAGGGGAAGCCTAGCAAGTGCGGTTGCTAAGACGTGAGACGCTCCTTTAAACTGTTTGTCAAAAAGCGGTTCCCGCTGTTTAACAGGACCGCGAGGGTATGCAATACCAAGCTTTCTGTCATGCTTGGCTTTCTGAACATAGAATTACCTCATCTATTTCCCAAAGGCGACAATCCATTAACTTGTGAAAAGCTAACTTTAATTATTAAAAGTGTTGAATAATATGCGTCAAGACCCATGTTCTTGTGTATTTGTCTGATATGAGGTTCTGCTTCACTGAAATAACAAGCCTCTCCACTGATTTTTGATGTATGACTCTTTTATAGACATAACACCAAAGGAAGCTCTCTTTAAATCCTGTGCATACACAAACATACAGACAGATGTTATACTAGGCCTGTATAAACATTTGTATTTTTTTATCATGGCACTCCGGACATATAAAGCAAAAATAAACTTTGCATATATAACTCCATCTGTCAATATTGCGGACACTAACTGTATAATTATCTGTTCCCAAATGAAGTTAATCTGAAACTGAATTGTTAATCTGACAATTAGTGAACAACAGAGCATACAGAAGGACTGGAATCAGTCCCAAGAAAGCAAACTGTAACCTTTATAAATGTTTAATGCGGGTCAGTTAGACATTATTGGCTGAGGAATGAAAAATCTATTACCGCACTGGAATGAACCAATTTAACATATTGATGAAACAAAGCACTACGGGCAGGAGACTCTGGGTCTGTCCTTTTTCTGACAGCACAGGGTACAAACCTCGGAGGCCTCCGTTAATAATTAGAAAATGTCTAAACTGCTATATGATTAATCATCTTCAGCCCAGGTTATCTGAAGAGGCAATTCTGTCACGTGAGAGCGATGGCATCGTCGCAGGACAAACGAGGGCCCATATTTACATGCAAATTAGTGCGATAGACTAATTAGATCAATCAGAGATTTAATTAGCTTCCTGTCATCTCTGAACACCCACAAAGTGACAGCAACAAGCAAACTTACAACAAATAATTTCACCATTAGTGTGATGCTTCGTTGCTAGTGTTTATGAATATATTATGACAGTCTTGTTCTATTGAAGTACACTCAGTCAAATTACCTCCATATGGCAAGGAATAACGTGAAATTCTCCGGCTGATAATCCTACTGGTTAATCATGCCCGCTAAACAAACAGCTCCTTCCTCTGTATTTATTGCACAGCATAATCTCAAATACGACCATAATCTCCCAAGAGAGAGAAAGCAGCTGATGTAATGCTCAGTGAAGGACCGCTGGTTCTAAAACTAGATCATTAAAATATACTTAAAAGCCCTGCATTAAAATCTGTCATATTCACTCTAGGTTCAAGGATGGGTTCTCTGAAGCATGGCTTGTCTGAATTTAGAGCAAACATTAATTCCTAGGGGAATACAAAAATCCATAAAGCACTGGAAGGAATTGATGCTTTTTTTTCTTTCCCTTCAATAGAAACGCCAACCCATGCAGTTCTAACTTGACATTCCTTTCAGCCGGTAATTTGGAAACACAGATAAATACGGTAATTATGCATTATGGTATATTTAAAGTTACTATTCTTTAAAATGATTTTTTCCCCACTGCTCTCTCTCTTTCTCTCTCTCTCTCGCTCGCTCTTAAATTAGTGTACGTGAGACTGGGAGTGACTGGTCAGTGTGACATGCGGCAGTAAGTCGAGCATCTCGGTAACATGACTTGTGAGACTCATAAGCTAAATTACTATAAATTACGCTGTTGCCATGGATCTGTGTTTTACGAGATGCAAACACATTTCGGTGACTGATTATAAGCACTGGATGTGGTCTGGGCAGTGCTATCTGTAGACGCCGTTCACAACCGAGCATTTGAGAGACAAAAGCGCTCATGCTGTAAACCAGAAGATTAAATAAATAACAGGTCTCGGCTGATCAATAGCACTGACCTATATAATTAAAAAACAGCAGGATATGGAAGGGAAAGAATGATGTATTCTCTTTCAAGGTTATTAATGTAATTTTTTATGGCCTAATTTGAAATCCAAGTGTTGTGCAGCTGATGGCTAATCTGGGAAGCCAGTTAAATAAATACCTTTAAAAGCATTTATAGTAGGATGCTTGGACCTTGGTGGATGTTAAATATTGATTTTTGTCCTTAATGGACAGAACAGTCACATAACTATTTTAAGCATCCTAAATTAAAGATGACTGCGTAAAAAAAAAAAGTTAATTCCAATAGCAAAGGTTTCCACAACTATGAGATGACTATAGTTGAGATGCTGATAATTAACCTGAAATACGAACGTCCCTAGCTGGTACATTTATAGAAGACATATTTATGGAAAGGGATAAGAAAGATTATTCCCTGTATAAAGGGTCCACAAAGGAAATGGATCGTTTAAATAGATGCCCTCAATATGTCTGTACATACTTTAAGCTTTAGTTTTGGACCAAAAAAAGCGAAATTAAAATAACGGTAATTAAAAAAAAAGTTGAAAGGCGTTTTGTCTTATTTTACAAAACTAAGTTCCGTGCAGTCTTGTCTGGGATGAGGCCTTCCTTTTAGCAAGGCTGAACAACTGCTGCATTTCCATCCTGGGACTAAGAACCGAGCTGGTTGGCTAGCCGCGGCCCGGTCACGTGACACAGCCAACCTCGCATGGGGGGGGGGGGGGGGCCACCAGCCTTTCACGGGCTGCCGAGGGCAAGACTGGCTGTATTGACGACATTGAGCCAGAAGGTGCTCCTTCAACAAAGACACACAGATGCACCCACTGGTGAGTCTCCTGTCTCACTCGATGGAGTCCCGGTAGCTTTTCGGCAGGGTGCCGCTCGCTGCACCGAAACATTCGGGCTTCGTATCGATTCGGCGAGAAGCACGGGAGCGTGGCACCTGCTGCTGAAGAACGGCCAGACGAGCCCAGCAGTGGGCGGGGCTAACTGGACTCACCTGCCTCACATCCCCTCCCCTCCCCCAGACCCCTACAGACATCTTCACCTTCCTTTCAAACACTCCTGTCTTGGTTATTTTTAAAGGTCACGTTTGACTCATTTATTCAGCAATAAAAAACAGGAAGAAAAAGTTTTTTTTTCTCTGGGAAACACAAGCCCGGACTGTATTTACAAACAGCACAATAACCACCTTTGTTCATTCCTTTATGTGGCTTTCCCTTAAACAGGCAGCATTACTGTATTAGCTTCCAGCTTCCTTAAAATGATATATATTGAATCAGTCAGATTTTGACTGGCTCCCAAGCTTGGAGCAAGATTTTGATTGGCTCTGTAGTTTGAAGAAAGATTTTGATTGGCTCCCTAGCTTGAGGCAAGATTTCGATTGGCTACCCCAGCTAGGAGCAAAGATTTTGACTGGATCTCCAGCTTGGTGGACTTGGCGCAATAAATCGTGCTGGTTAGGTTGATATAGGGCTCAGTCATCGGATGAACCCTGTTTAGGTTTGGCGTCAGTGGGACCGTGGCAGATGATGGGTAACTCTGCTAAAGGCAGCTAACTGTTAGACAGGGAGGGGTGCGGGCGCCTGTACCTCTCATAGTGGCGGCGTGTGCAGGTGGCCGCACTGGTGCTCCCGGGGTTTCCCCCCAACTCATCATATACGTTCTTCCACTGCCGGCGGGCGGTGATCTGAGGGGCAAGAAAAGGTGGGAGAAGGTGACTGGGGCGGCAAGGGACACTGTGGAGCGATGAGGCATTGGTTCCCTTTTGGGTTACATTTGGAAGGAGGGGGGGGAGGTGGATGCGGGAAATGCTCGAGGCCTAAGCTCCTGGCCCCCCACCCGCCACAACCGCTGCAGTCGCAGGACTTTTGCATTATATTACATCAGCTGTGTTTTTTAAACCGAGGAGACTTCCACGGTTTCGGTGACAAAAAGAGTGTCGCAGGGATTACGGGACCCAAAAGGAACCAACACCACCATCATTACACATGCATCTGCTAGACAAACACAGGCGAAACCCACACTTGGCACCAGGGGGGTTAATTCCATCTCGGCCCCTTATTAAGTTGCTCTGTTGTTCCCATGAATCTAAAGCGACTATTAAACAGCAGTAACATACCGTTCCTTCAATGAGCCAAATAATTATGTTCTTCCAAGCTAGATCAACTGTACATTTGCGACATAATTTATTCATAATACAACACACGGTATATTCCATGTAAACGGCGTGTTTATCTGCCCTTTGATGAATCCTTAAAAATCGATATGCATTAATTATACAGACGGGCATAATTTAGCATAATTGCAGTTTAAAAAAAAAAAATGGAGTCTGCGGCAGCCTCGACGCATTTAATAAATGAAGTGATCAAAGCTGCGTGCCGAGCGTCTGCGGCCAGCCATGTGCAAATAATCAAATGCAGCCATCTTTAAATAACAGTGCAAAAATCAACCCGCCGTACTGTTTGTCGTCCAGATCCCAGGGATCCTCGCACACTAGCTAGCTAGTGAGCTTTCGGCAAAAAAATCGAGCTAGCTAGATCCGGCTACGTCACTCGACTTTATACATGTATTTTGCTCACCGTATTCCTGCTGTCATTATCAGAGAGACGATTTTACTGGTCTTTCGGAAAGAGTACGACACTCAGACCACGCTCTCCCGCTACCCTCGCAATGTAAATATTTCCACTGACGCCACCTTCCTCAGCAAGCTGACTCTTTTTTTATTATTACAGATGTCAGCTGCCTTTGACTGGGTTTTTTCCTTTTTTTGCACAAGCTAGAGCTGACTGGGGAATGATTTAAAGCAGTGAAATTCAACTCATAGCTGTACTTGTGAATAATTTTTCTACAGTGCATATGCAAAACCGTAGCACTTCCTGTACACTGAAAGTAGGTTAAATCGCCGATAAATGTGTCGATTGAGAACTTGAAAGAGGCCCTTTATATCAAAGAAACGACTTCCTGTTTGCTCAGAATACAAACGGCTCTCCTTGCTTTTCACCCTTTTCCCCCACTACTGATAAACAAAACTAGAGTAATTTACAGTATTTGAAATAGCCTTAACTGATTAAACTGAAAGAGGCCCAAATGCTTTTCCCATATTAGAGCTCAATGCATGTCATATGGCCTGCCAAGTGAAATCTCTTTATTGTCCCAGTGGTTTGTTGCACAATAGCAGTCCTTTTAAAGACTCAGCGTGGGTAAGATGCATACCACACCAATCTCCTTTACAGAGACGAGCTACATATGTTTTCCACTAGTGGATTTTACAATGACTGCATCATTTCGCAGAATGTGGATCGGAGCCGTCGTCCAGCATCGGCCTAGTAAACACACATCTGACAGCGGGCCTAAAATGGGAAAATGACTAAGCTTGTTTTTCAAGAGCCAGAGGGGGAAAGAAAAAAAAAAAACACATATAGCAGGAGAAGATTCAAGTTTCAGTCAGATGATGCAAACTCTTACCTGCTCATATCCTCCTAGCTTCTGAGCAGCTTTAAACATAGTCCAAAGGTTTACTGTTAGAGGGACAATAAGCATTAATCAATAATAAACTGCAGGACAGTCACACACACACTCTGACAAGCACACACACAAACTGGGCCTGGCCCTTCCGTTTGACTTTTAAGAACAGACTGACTCAAATCATTGTCACTGGGCTTGTTCCTCATTTCACTAGCAGAATTGCTAAACAATTAACAGACAAAATGAGTGTCTATTTAATGAAGCATGGTTTTTCTGTACATCTTCAAACAGCAATCATAAATTAATAACAAACTTTAAAGGGGTGGAGGGGGGGAATCAATCACAATTCAATTCATTTCAGAGCCCTGGGTTTGTCATACTGCTGTTCTTCTAACCCTCGATCTGGAAGTATCGATCCTTCCCTCCCTATTGCTGTTACAAATTTGCTACACAGATAACAAAGCATTTTTTTAGCGTGGGTGAATAATGTCAGGTTTTCAGCTCAAAGCCTCGTACTCCTGAACCATAATGCTGAAGTGCCTCGCTTGCAATCGACCGTGCAGAATTTGTGCCGGTATGAAAGCCAGCCTGAGCCACCTACTCAAAAACCTGATGCTTGAGGGAGGGTTACCATCACTCAGGAGTGGAATTGGTCTAACCCCAACTGGACTGCAATAAAAGCTCAAAGTATGCCAGGGAGTCCTCCGATATCCCAGCTGCCTTTGCATGTGACGATGGGGTGTGGCTCTTGTAGTCCTATTCTTTAGTGTTATATGACCTATACGATTAATAAGATTTGCAGCGTATGGTGATCTGGGCCCAGTGGTGACAGTGGTTTATCAGATAGTGTTCCGTGAGCTGTAACGGGGGCAGAATGAGACATCTCAGCTGCCAACGCCGGAGACAGAGGTAATCCGCTCCTGGCGAGCGGGCGCTGGGCAATGCTAGTGCTTCGCTTACATTTTGCGCGCGTGCGTCTGGCAGCTCGCGGCGGCATGCTGGAGAAGCGGCTCCGGCAAAATGGGCCTTCGCAAATTAGCATATTCAAAAGCGTGCATGCATATTCAGTGTCAGAGTCATAGAAAACTGAATATTTATGAATTACATATACAAGCGCCCCAAAATGGGATTAATTTCAAATTCCTTCTGATGATTTTGGTTCTTTCGCATTCGTCTGCAGAAGGAGGTTTTTTTCTTTCTTTTTTTTTTTTTTTTGCAGAATTTGTAGGTATGTAGAATTAAAAAAAATAAATAATAATATTCAAGGAACAGTGGGGATACATTATACACTCATGTTTTGAGTGCTTTGCTGGCAAAAGGTAGTTTGGGCAGCTTTATTTAAGGAGCCCCATGGAGAGCAAAGTCATGGCGCTACGTGCTTTGAAATCCAAGACAACTCGCGTGTAGGGCAGCCAACGAGGGCAAATTAGCGCCAGAGAGACGACTAGCTATTACTGTCGCTTTCGTTTTTCTGGGGTCACGATGACCTACTTAGCAACCCCTGCGGTCGAGATATCATCTTTTTAGAGAAAGGCCTATACGCATCTGCTAAGGCCTTACTTGAATGGGTGAAAAATGCAACAAGAATCGGGCTTGTGGCACGTTAGCCGTCGATTAAAACAGGAAGTGTGTCTAAAACTGGAAGCTGACAAGCGTCCAAATATTCTCTTCAGGCCCATTCAACGTCGGTTTGTGAAGCGTGGGGGGGGGCGGCTCCCAGGGTACACTAATTGCTTGATTTCATTCATATTTGAAGGGCCCCGTCACTAGTTACCTGCTCCTCATGCCCCCCAGGCCTTTCCCAGCTGGTGAGGGTGGGGTGGGGTGGGGGGTGGGGTTCAGGGGGGACTGAGAGGTGGTTTTACTCACTCTGCTTGAAGCCAAGGTAGGGAATCCTCTCAATGGGTGTTTTTCTCTCTTTCATGTATTTGTAGAGTGCGACCAGGAAGGCCTGCTCCTCGGCCCGACATTCCTCACCTGCCGTCACTCCCGACGTCTCTTCGGACGCCGGCTTTTTACAGCTGTTCTTGGGCCGGGCCACCACAGCCTTAGAGTCGCTTTTTACCTGGGGGTGGGGCGGAGACCAGGTGTAACGACCTGACAGTTTGGGGAAGGACCGGCCAGCGCCGGCCGCGCGGAGGGGCGGGGGATTAACGCCGCGCTGTGACATCACACAGCGGCGGCCAACGCGCGGCTGTTTATCCATCTGCTGAAGGTAACGAGCCACTTCTCATTTTTTGTTTCCCTAAACAGACCCATGATGGCCAGCAGGGTATGCAAAACAGGTAAATGATCAAATAAACATGCTCAGGGGCGTCTTACTGCTACCCACTCTACAGCCTAGGGGCCTCAAAAAGTGCACCCCTCCCTGGCCCCCATCCCTCGGTCATAGGGGGGCCTCTGACCATTTTAATGTGCCCCTGAACATACTGCTTGACATGCTGACTCAGATGTCTGCTTCCTCAGCAATCCTTTTCACTATTTTACTACGAAACCGTTATTATCTCCTCATATAATCACGAGAAAAATGGTGCTTTCTTTAAATATAAATGCTTCTGCTGTTAATACGCTATTGATTATTGCTCTTAACGAAATGTAAACTGCCCCGTAAAACTACCCTAGTAATTCCAAGAGAGAGACTTTCGAAGTCGAAAGAGTTTCATTTTATAATATTCGAGCTTAGTCAGATCTCGACTGCGACAGCAAAACACACCAGTGAGGATAGCCAGTATAGATGAACTTTATCACAGAAATGTGTAAACTGCACTGTAAAATGTTCTATACAGTGTCTGCGTCGGGTAGGTTCAGTATGACATCGGGGGGGCGGGACAAAAAAACTATTACAAATAACGAGAAAAACTGGTTTTGATCAGCAGGACAACAATGATTAAATGCTGCTGACGCCAATGAAAACTGTCCCCATGCCAAAGGGGGCTTTTTGGAAATGCATGCTGGGAAATGGAGTGCAAATGAACTGCGTACCTTGGCAGAAGCCTTGGGCTCAGTGCTGCTTGTCTCCTTGCCTGTGTTTTGACCCTGGGAGTCACGGCGTTGGGAGATGGAAGGTTTCTTCTTCCGAGGTCGGCCTTTTAGGTTGGGTGCTGCGGGAATGAAGGGCAACGGCCCAGACATTAAGATTTAACACGATCGGTGGTGCAGATTGAACAACTGCACCCTTGAGTAAACACGAACTGAACTGCTTCAGTAAATATACAGCTGTGTAAATGTACAGCTGTGAGTCACGTGGAATGAAGCTGTTTGATGAGAAACCAAATCAATTTGAGAATGTATGGCCCCCATATTCGTCAGTGAAAGAGGCACCTGCAAAGGAAATGCGTGCATACACAACTTATTTTGTTTGATCTTCCATTGTGGCATGCAACACTTCAGTACCATTTAACAAGTACAATACATTGGGGCGGAAGGTTTCGATAACTTCGGTTTAGAACTGTTGAGGCGCCTCTATTTGGTGGAAAAGCACGAAATTGGAAATGATATCATCATTTGAATCAGGCAGCGGTATTAACGCACATCAAAAGAATGCGCCATCCACCTCACTGCAAAAAAAAAATATTTTTCCTTGTACTGCACTGATAAGATCTCAGGCTCGCTTTATTAAAGCGTGTGTCTGCCAAATGAAAGGACTGCGTGTGTCAGCACAAGCATGGCAGCACGTTTATGCCACACGACCACCTTTACCCCCCCCTCCTTCTCTCTCTCTCCGTGAACCGGTATCTGTTCATCCACCCATCGTTAAGCCGCTCCTCACGCCGGCGGAAAGAGAGCCTGTGGCGTTTGCCGAACCTGCAAAGGCAGCGAATCCCCGCGCTCGGAATCTGCCCGGCACGGCTCGGTTTTGACGAGTCCAGCTAAAGGCATCGCTTCTTTTCCGCGGTTCTCAAGCACAAAGATTACATCTTCCGCTTATCACTTTCTGAGCAGCGTGATTGTTAAGGCATAACCGGTACACACATGGAGCATACATCTAGAGGAAATGGCCAGTTATCAGCAAAGGTTAAGCGTAAATAAAACGGAATTTACCGCATTATAACCCGAATGGAAAATTACGGTGTCAGTTTGGTACTATGCAAAGTTGAACACAGCACAACAATCAAAGCATACAATGTTCCACAGCCAAGAAGGCCAATCCACAACAACACTAATCACATATTCAATGCACCACGGCATTACTGTGGAGTGGAAAAACATACTGACCTTGCTTGGCTGGGCCTCCAATGGGAATCTCTCCTGGCAGTCACACCAGCCAAATCAGTGGGCTACATGGTTACACAGACTGAGAATGTCCCCTATCCCTGCCAATCCCTACTGCTTCTCAGATATTCAAATTATTCTTGAATGATGGCTTTTCGCTGTGAGGGCACCCATTATCTTCCTCCACGGCCTAAAACTCATGGGTGCTGTGTATCCTTCTTGTCCAGATCACATTTTGACACTCGAGCAAAACTCTCCATGACGCCCAGCTGCTAAGATGAGCATGGTGTGGATGAAGCTATGGGTCAGTTAGCCTCAAACTGGGCAAATTGTACTGGAAGATTCATTCCTACACTGGTTTCCAGGCTCAGTCGTGTCAGTTGTTTCTACTGATGCTTATAAAGGGTGTGCAGAGAACATGGCTTCACTCAAGTTACCGTTTGGTTTACATTCTGCAAAATGCTCAGATCGGTGATAGGTGTGTTCTTATAGCTTTATAAAGAGATCTGTGTTGCTGTCGGTCCTGATTTGATCTGTTGCAGTGATAACATCAGCAAACTTTTTGAAGTTGCGAAGCTTAAGTTTTTCCAAACAGTATAACACTGGCCAGTTTTAAGCCATGCAGGTTGGTTAGACACTTACTTTTTTTTTTTATAAAGAATTAACATAGAAAATTCAAAAGATACAAAACAAAAGCAAGACATATGTGTATCAAAATAGTTCAAACAAATGTTTATTTACTTTAAACTTATTTCTATACTGTGGAAGTGTGATGTTTGTTCTGCTTGATTTTTTTGCCCACAAAAGAAACCACACCAGCAAACCCAGTAAACCCAATAGCACTGTTTTCTTTTTTCCATGCATTATCACTTTCATGACTGCTAAGCTGTTTTTTTTAACACAGAGACACGTGACAAACGCGTTGATTCAAGCCTCACATAAACAACAGAGGGGCCTCACAATGGGTGAATTTACACAGAAATTCTTTGGAATAAAAAGCTTTCTCAAATATCAGTTGTCTTTGTCCAGAAGATTAATGTATGTTCCAAGATCTTTTTTTTTCTTCTATACCGCAAGTCTTACAACAGTTTGCATTCCAGGTCTGTGAGTAATGAATTACTCACGATTACCAAAATGGATAAGCTTGTACTTAACTTCGCTGTTTTTCTTGTAGTGCTGTTGGTCTGAAAACTGTAGTGTTTGCAAACAGGGTTCAATGTAACTAAACACATTTCAACAGTTTACGGCAAAAAACACAACCATTTGTCTTGTTTCAAGTTTTAAAATATGATACAAATTTACAGTACGGTGACACTGTCAGTATTCAGTTCATGTAAAATTCATTCCAGATTTATAAGAAAAAAACACATGGAATAAAATGAGATGCCTTTAATTGGGAGTGATGTCTGAGATTAACTCGTTTTTGTTTGACTGGTGTCTGTGACTCTTGGCTCGCTTGGCATCCCGAAATCAGCGGATGTTTCAACCTCTTCTGCCTTACAGACTCACACTCAGCATCCACACCGCCTCATTACTCAGGCAGTAAACGGAGCAGAGACTCTGGGTCGAGGGTAGTCGGATCGGGGAGGGGAGCTCAACCTAGCTACGGCATGCGGGCACACAAGGCCGGCCCTCCCCCGTCACGTGCTGTGTCTTCCTGGGACTGACTCTCTCTCTCTCTCTCTCTCTCTCTGGCCTTCCCTCTTCCCAGATAAGTTTGGCAAACACATTCATAGCCCAGATCTGTGTCACCGTACCGAGGGGAGTGCACGGAGAGCAAAGCGGGCCTGGTATTCTCAGCGAGGGAGAAGCTCTACAATCACTGGGAGAACGTGACCGCCTTGTCAGCTTACACAATGTGTGTGTACGTGTGTGTCTTTCGCAAGGCTGCATACCCACCAATTTACTAACTCTCACTGCGAGCACTGGTCACACCCCTTAGAAACAACTGAGCTTTCAGACTTTTTCACTCTCATTTTCTCTATGCCGTCTATCCTTTTTTCAATAGCTTATAGGATAGTGCCACATCACTTAAACTTAACTTAACTTAAACCTAACTGGAGTTAGGGGCAAAACCAGAACATCAGTGTAGGCCCTCATACTCAGATGCCCTTCCTGCAGTCTGATGTCACGTTAAGCTGTGCTCTGGATATCTGCACTTCTGATTTTTGTAACCAAAATAATTTAGGGGCTTTAAATAGCTCCCCAGTGGCGCACTAGGTTGTCGGATATGGTATAACCGTGATGTATACCGGCTCTCCAGCTACTCTACTCTTTCTTCGGCAGGGAGGCGCCATTCGCGTTTGGCTCAGCCTGCCTTTTGGTGCAGCGCCACCTGATGGACAGGCTGACGAAGTGCGCCAGACTCTCAACACTTGTAGCAGTCTTTTTTTCCACCTCATTGTCCCCCCCACAGCCCCAGCGTGTACATTAACTGGGGTTGTAATTCATGAAGGCCATGATCAATGCAGATCTCTTCTGACAACTTAATTTATAATGCAGCATAACATTCCTCTAATGTCTTACGGTTGCCCCCCCCCCCCCCCCCCCCCCCTCCCCTCCCCTTACTGCCCACTTCCCCCCCCCTGCTCCGCGCTACACCTATAAAGACCGAACGGAAACCCCTGCCCCACCCCCCCCCCCCGCCCCCCC